>OMNM01000993.1:0-16008 GCA_900302745.1 Parablennius parvicornis
AGCCATTTCTTATGTACACTTTTCATTTTGGAGCCATCTTTGGCTTTACACCAGCTCTGTACAGAGATAAGTTTGCTAAATACAAGTTTGTTAAACATTCTGAGTAGACAGTAAGATTCAAGTGGTGTCACGTTCTGATTCTTATCTTCTTGGCAGACAAGTGCTTGTGTTTGGGAGAAAAAATTTTGATTCTTTTATGATACGTGTGTTGTGTGATGCTTCTCTTTTGGTTATGCCTTTCCAGTACTTGTTCATCTCAACTCTTGATGGATCTGATCTGCTGCTGTTATTATTTTCCTTCCATTGAGCATACACAGCTTGTTCAGTGGGGAACATTATGTTTATTCTCCTGGCTTCAACCCCTTTGGTATAAATCTCTTCAGCTGGGGGCAAGGGCTGTTAACCTCCGTTCAGCACTTTGTAGGGCCTTGGGGATGGGAGCCTTCTTGTATTTCCTTTTATGTATCTCTGCCTTGCTGCTTCTCGCTGTCTCTTCCATGAAGTGTGCTGGTTCTGACGTACCGTGGTCATCTTCTATCCAAGCTCCTTCAGGAGTATTGTTGCTGTTCTGTCTACCATCGTGTTAGTGTGAGTGATGGTTGTTGTCGGTGTTGTATTCAGGGCAGTATTCACTTCTTATGGCATCTTGGCAGGTCAGTTGCTCCGTAATTGATGCTGTGCACATCTGCGAGGTCTCAGTTCCTAAATGTGTGGGTGATGGTGGCATCCTTCTGCCTCCATTGTCGCTGTACTTAACTGAATTCTAATTGCGGTAGTGGTTGACTGTTACAAATGCTACAAAACTGTGCTACTAGATGCTTCTTAGTATTAATCATTGGTTTCAAAGTGTCCATAGTAGTATCCATACATGATAGTATTTATGTTGTCTGCATATACCCCCTCTCTGGGATTGCTCGTGTTACTATTTGCTCCATTTGTTGTCAGATTACCCCAACTCCCAGTAGAAACTGAGTCAGAGCTTGTTGAGCCGGTGTGACCTCATTTGTCTTGTAATCACAAAAGCTTGAAGGAGGCTGTCATGGTTTTAGAAGTCTTGCCAGAGAGAGAGAGAGAGAGAGACAGCGAGAGACACATAAGTCAAATTTCCTAATTAGAAAAAACAAGCAAATGATTCGTAACTGATATTCAGATCTAAATAGGAATGTTACACTGTTTAAAGAGCCTCATCTGAGTTGAGGAAATGAAGAGCAGCTCATGCCAGAGTTTGGTTGCGACCACCCTGAAGGGCCTTTAGGCTGCTTTGTGTATCACTACAGTTTTACTGATTGCCTGCTTTAGTACTTACTCATTTCCGATGGTTTTTATATGGGGTTTTTTTTCTTGTTTTTCTTTTTTCATATGAAAGGATGCTATTAGAAACATAAGTTGTTTGGATGTTTGGATAAGTGTGCGGAGTTACAAGGGGTGTGGGAATTATAGTTATAAGTGGATGTTTACAGGTTCATATCAAATCATTTTAAGATTATGTGGTTTTCATCATATGAATATAGGGATTATGCTGCTGTGAAAGTTTTTCATTTTTCAGAGATTTGACTGTATGATTGCTGTTCTTTTCTGTCATTCCGAAAGAAGATAACAGCACAGGCCTGCAGTCAGAGTGTGATGGAGATTGGATCATGGCTTCATGGAAAGCTTACAAATGGTTCCACTAACACAAGAGGCAAAACTTGACTTTGTTGACCTTGCTTTGTTCTGACCACACACCATAGTTTAGAAACAGGAAATGGCCTCCTCTCCAGTGAAAACAATTAACGACAATTTTATGTGTTTTTTTTGTGAAATTAATGGATGTTTGCACCACTTCCTTAACCAAAACACCCACAAATACAATGAAAGATGTTTTCCTTGCTTAACAGTATGTTCAAGAAACCCTTTTATATGTATGTTTGTAACCAAAATAATCATGCTGACATAGAGTGTACATGGATCTCTGTTTGAGCGCAGTTGGAAGAATTTGGGTGAAGAGATGATCTATAGTATATCTAAAATAAAACTGTAATCAATTGTCCCAATTATATTAACAAAACCACTTGTGGCAGCGCTCTGCAGACCAGTTTAGATGTTGAGAAGTGGCCTTCACTGAGTAGTCTCTTTAAAAATCTTCTCTTTAAACAAGAGTCGTGCAAATTGTATTTGCATTTATGTGACATTACATCAAATTATGTTTTGCTTTACAACAAAACATTTTTCACTTGTTGCAGCACTAAGACACTGGGGCCAACTGAAAGAGATATAAATGAAGGCTGTCACTGAGAGATTATATACAACCGAGTAGAACTATGTTTCACTTATTTTATTTGCTTATTTATTTTGATTGGGGTAAGCTATTTGTTTCTCTTTGGAATGAGCGTGCATTTACTTCTTCAGTCTCCACTGTCAATGTTAGGCTGGAAGATTTCTTATGGATACAATGCTCTGCAATATCTGTTTATTCAGTGCAATTACCAAGAAACAGTACTCAATAGTTTTAGTGCAAATCAAGCCATGTTATCAAAAATATTCCAAACATCATGAAAGGAAATGAATCCTAAACATATTTTAATAAAATGAGAAATGTTAGGTATGCTAAAGTAAGATTTTGTGAGCTCAAAGTGACAGCAGTGTGCAATGTTATTAGAAATTTTATGACACTATAATACAATTATGAGGTGATATGAACAGTGTTTGCTTGCTCTTTTAAAAAAAAAAAAGAAAAAAAGAAATGATCTTAGACCAGCCTGCACGCAAATGATTTAATCATATTATGAGGTTGTGTCACTGATGATCTGATGATGTGTGTTCTGGAACATCATAAATACAGGGAAACGCAAGAAACCCCAAACATTCAAAGGAAGGGTGTGCAAAATCCACTTTGAAAGGTCAAATCTTGTGCCAGGGATCGATTTGTCGTGAGATAACAGTGGTAATCATCCATCCATCCATCCATCCATCCATCCATCTTCTGTACCACTGTATCATGTGCAGGGTCACATGTCGCTGGAGCAAACAATCACACACACTCACTCACATTCACACTAAAGAGCAATTTGCAGTCACCAAGCAGAAGAAAACCAACGCACACACAGGGGAAACATGCAAACTCTACACATAAAGCCCGGGCCGGTATTTGAACCCAGACCGGCGGTAATCGCCACTGACGAAACAGAAGACTGGGGCGAGGCGCCATCTGGCGGTCAAGTTGGAGCTCACCTATTAAAACCGCTCCAGTGATCCGGTCCGGGTTCGGATACCCCCGTCCCGTCAGTTACGGCGCCGGATAATCTCACCAGGTTTTCCAGTCAGCCGTGGGCATGCTTCTGTGGGCGTGTCCGACAAGCTTAACTTCCTAACAGCCTCTAGGCAGAAAACCAACCAGCAGGTCAGGTTAGTCAATACGGCTGAGTGCAAGTCATCCTGACTACTGTGTTTCACCAGCGGCGGGGGCAGACCTGTAGAGTCGCTCCTCCAGCAGCAGCAGGTCCGGGACGCCAGTGAGAGACTCTCCTGTCGGCACATCTCGACGTAGAAACCCGCTGTGTGAGCAGCCCGTTAGCTTAGCCACCGAGAGACCACATGGACCTCCACATCACCAGCACTGAGGCGAGGATGCTGCTCAGCCACGCCGGGATTCTGCGAATGCACACTGGGAACCTGGTGAACCGGAGCCGGCTCAAGAAGAAGTGTCCCGGTTCCCCCAGCGAGGAGGTGAGAGGAACAAGGAAGCTGGTAAACCCAGCTCCGCGGCGTGTATTCGGTTCCTGTAGCCTATTAGCTCTTGTTAGCTCATGTTAAACTAAACTACCTAGATTAACGATTAACCTGTCAAGTTCACCGACACACGGGGAGCTAACTACATCGAGACACGGCTTAACCATTCTTTGGCATCTTCTGACCGGCGAGCAGCCATGTGTCATCTACGGTGAACACTAGTTTAATGTCCATGCAGTGTAAACAACTTTCATCTTTGTGGTAAACAGTATACAGGTAGTGTTGAGTTATGTTGAATTGTTGTTGTTTATTGGTAATAACAAACCAAGCTGCAGAGGAAAGTTCACGCGCTGCTGTAAATCCTCCAAGTATTTAAAAAAACAAGTTACTACTTCCTGAAACTACTCAGTTTGTTGATATAATGACATTGTCCATAGTAGGTATATAACACGCACAAAAGAAATGTTTACCTTTTTAAAGTATGTTTTTTCTGGAAAGCAAAGTAAATCACATGGTATAAATTGTACTTACCGAATAAATACAATTATAATCGTAAAAGTTAATGGGAACAAATAGACTTTACAATACAGGATTATGAATATTGTTTGTTTTTTTTTTGTTACCTCCAGCTCCGAACAAAACCACATTCAAATATCTAACTAGTGCTTCTACAGAAATTGAATCACAATGACTCCTCACATCTCGCTTATGATTAATGGTTCAAGTGTCTATAATTGTGCTTGGTAGTGTTCTATCATCCACTGAGGAAGTGCTGAGTGTCCAAATTTTCATTTATGTTTGTTTTCAGTTTGTTTTGAAAAGGGTATGCTCAGTAAAACAGGTAGAATATTCATACGAGCAGACTTTAAGATGAGGCAAATCCATCAGTTTAACCCTCATCAGGACATCTTTCAAAACATATGTTGTTGTACACCTGTGGTCTGCATAGGCCTGAAATTGATCCCCCAATCAGGGCACCAGCAATAAACTTTTGACTGACATTGACTCTAATCACTGAAGACGA
Source organism: Parablennius parvicornis (assembly GCA_900302745.1). NCBI lineage: Eukaryota > Metazoa > Chordata > Actinopteri > Blenniiformes > Blenniidae > Parablennius > Parablennius parvicornis. Next base: position 4,733 of record OMNM01000993.1, read on the forward strand.
CTTCCCAACTAACAAAAATAATGTGTTGGGTGAATTCGGATCCCAACAGTAGCTCACGTCAAGTTGTAAAACGTCTGTAAAACGCCATCCCCGAGAAACATTTCAGCAGGTTCAGACATTCGTTACACTTGAAACCTTGTGTTGAATGATCAGACCAGACACGATTATTGCATATAGTGCATATCTGATTAAACTTCCTGTCAGGAACTTCAGCAATAAGTGAATACTTCATTCTGTGGTCTCTGCACTGACAGTGGCTCGTCATTCTGGTTTGTTGTGAATCGTTCCTCAGGGGGTTCACATGGACTCCAGATGTCCTGATAAAATTTCAGATAAATATGGATTTTCCTGCCATTTGAAATGATGCTGAGTCTTTTTTTGCTCGTCTGTTTGAAATGCACTTTAGTTCCTTATGTGCATTCGTTGTCTGTCATAAGTAAGTTGTGCCCCGCCAACACACTGGTATGTATGTATGTATGTGTGTATTTATTTATTTATGGAGGAAAGCATGATTTAAAAAAATTATTGCAGACACTGAATCTATACACTATTTGGTTAAACTATGCTTTTTTTTTGTGTTAAGAAATGCATTTATTGTATGTTTAATGGTGACTCAAACACTTTCCAGGCATTTCAAATAAGTAAAAGCAAGAAAAAATAGATAATACATTTATTTCTTACAATACTGTGAAGTAGTAACTTTCTCAACACAAAAGTGGGCTGTAATTTTGATGGTTTTAACTTAGTAAGACTGTTTGATTTTGAGGACAATAATAATTTTAATAATAATTTGCAGTATTTATTTGCGTGCGGTTGTAATTTCCACTTTGTGTCTTGTAGTCGTTACTACAAGGCAGGGTTGGAATCAACATTGTTTGCCTTTATTTTAAATCCGAAAATAAATCAGATTACAAAAGTAGCACAATATCAGAAGTTGATTTTTAACCTATCCACATAAATTGCTTGTGAACACATTCATGGCTGATGTGTTAAAACATGGATGCATAAACACTGCAGGCAGCTGTTTAGGAACCTCTGTTTGTACTTATCCTATTAACGCCTATTGTACATATCTCAGTATCTTCTTAAATCTACAGTAGTTACTGAAAATTTTATAAACCTCAGCAATTAGACAGTTAAAGTTGTTGTGGCCAGTTCTTCTTTCTCTTTCTCTCCTTGTCCAACAATGAACATATCCATGTTTTAGTTCTGATGCTACATTTCACTCATCAGTAGACTTTAATAAACAGATGATGCATCAGACCAGTAATCCCCCACTGTCCATTTGGAAACAGATGAGACTTTTTGAAATTATACTACTTTATTATATTTTATCAGCTTGTCCGTCCAGCGGGATTTATAAATCGGTGACTTGTGCATCTCTGTGAGCATATCACAGGGATGTAAATGCTGTTGTTGAGTCAACAGTTCGATTTCAAGTGCATTTTAGTAATGGCAATGATAATATATTTCATCTGCAGGGACGCGCAAAGACATCTTGCCTCAGCGAGATGTAAACACAGATTTTTGCAACAGAGGCTTCAATGGAAAAAAACATTAAACCCCACCCTGATGTCTGTTGTTTTTTCAGCTTCGAGACTGCATCCAGGCCACTCTGAACGACTGGTTTTCCACAAACAAACCTTTGACCAAGGTGGGAAGATTTACAGTGTGACTCGTTTTTATTTTCAATGGCAAGTTGCACTGTCAAACATTATTGTTTTGCTACTGCGTTGGGTATTTGTATTGGCGGTGTGTGACGTGGCGAGACCAGCAGGACATGAATGAGTTGCTTAATACTGCTGCCACATTGTCTTTCAGTAGGATTTCAATGAATGGGAAAGTGAAATAACTGCAGTGGTACATCAAAGAAACTTGTAGGCTTACTGAAAAGAAGCTGTCACGTTGAATGTTCATGCCATGATGGTTGTCAAAGGCGCCATTCCCAATGTGCATCTGTCTGTTAGCGTGGAGAGGGGGGGCGGATGGAGTTTGATGTACATTTTGTGAAGAATGTTTTGCTCAATAACTGCAATGTGGGACTGAGAGGGTCACTATCACAAAACGCATATCTATTAAAGTACTTATTTCAGTATGTAATAACGTTGAACTACAAAGGCTGCAGGAACAACAGCAGTGGACCACCAGTCTGTCTGAATGCCCCCCCCCAGCTGTTTGGCTAAACCCGGGTAATCTGCCTCAGCTTCGCTCTTCACGCCCATAGGACCAACCGGGAGGAGGGTGTGGAAGTGAGGAGCTCTTCAATACTTGAAATGCAAAGCTCATGACACACAAGCCCTGCAGGGAAATGTTAAGAAAGGCGTGTTTGAGTTGTTGGTGTGTTTTAAGTTTTTCTATACTGGAGTGGAAGAAAAAAGACAAAATGATGCTGTAAAATGCAATTAAGATAATTAAACCTGTTTCCATGGAAGCTGTTTGAGTTCCACACATCAGAAAACTAATTCAACAGGCATGTAAAAAAAAATCACTTTGTCCTGTTGCGAGATGAGGTCCTGATAGCCCACCAGGAAGAAAATCCCACCAACACTGTACTAATTTCTTGTACTCTACTGCTAAAGGACATTGCTCTGTCTGATAGCGAGTACCACCCATGGTTTCAGTCAATATATAGTAAAATAACATATCAGTGGTCTGTAATATGAACAGACTTTCTACAGTGTCCGCTTAATGCTGACAAGCGTGAATGATGGACAATAAAAAAGATATTGCACAACCTCTGTTTGATTGCAGTTGTGTATGTTGACTATGTTTGACAAAACTTTGAACTCCTCCCAAAGTCCCTCCCTCCAAATGATTGTAAAACAATGGTTTAGTTTGAAGAATAATCTGAAGATAGTGTTGCAGCCTGTATAATTTAACCGTTCACCTCCATTAACTGGTTTATTGGGATGATAACGCTGAACTCTTCAATGCCACTGTTACAGTCTCAACTCAAAAGTGCTTTATGGTCCTTCCAGGATCTTCCAGACATGCTGGACTGCTTCATCACTGAGGCAACAGACGCAATCACACCTGAGGAGAGGGAGGAGGTGAAGGTGTCAGGTCAGTGTTGGTTAGGATTTTGGCTTGAAATCTGTAAAGAATCTGAAACTGAATCTCCAAATGCTTCCTGTCCTTGTTCTGTACCTAAAAATGTAACTTCTCAAAATTCGGTATGTTGACATGTGGTTTGTGTCTGCAGTGAAACTGTTTCTTTGTGAGTCAAATCAGTCGTCTATCAGAGATGCAGTGAAATTAGGTGAGCTTTTACTCCTTTTTTTATTTTTCTAGCAACACGTTAACTATGAAGTACATCTTTTTGAATACAACTATTTTTCTGTAATATGGCCTTATGTGTCTTTATTTCTTCAGCCTGCCAGACGCTGGCGGTGTCTCAGCTGGACTCTGTCATAATAGCACCCTGTGCGTCTGTGGAGGGCGACGGTCAAACTCTGGCTAACCTTCAGCCGGCCTGGGAGCAGCTGGAGACGCTCGTCAGGAGCCAACAGATCGCCGCCATCGGGACCTCCGACCTGGACAAAGATCTGCTGGAGCAACTCCACAACTGGGCTCAAGTCAGTGAGACGCTTGCATTTTTTGGTTTTCTCTCTTTTTTTTTTAAATTGGTAAATCACTCTGTTTACCCTTATCGACTTTCCGTTCAACGTGCTTGCCTCACTTCCTCTTTCCAAATCAAAATCGGATGCATCTCAAGAGTAGTTATCGACACAGACCTTTGATGTGAAATTGTGTTGGTCTGATTGCTTGATGAGTTTAATGTTTGAGTCATGACAATATATTTATTGAGTTTTGATGTGCTGCTTTAGTCGATATAATCAGTGTAACGGTGCTGTACTTTTACTTTGTTCTGTTTCATAAACTAGATCAGTTGAAGACTTTATCTTTTGACTGGAGGAGGTTAAATCCTCTCTGCATCCTGCACCCAGCTCACTGCTCCTTTGGGCTGCAGGAGTGCAGTGTTGACTTGATGTATGTGAATATGCAAACACATTTTGTCAGTTCCTGTCACTGCAAGATTTACACAAACCAGACAGATGAACTACGAATTATAAATGAGGCCCCTGGATGATAGACAAAGGATCAATGCATTTTTAGGTCACGTTTACATGTACCCAGGGTTTTACAAAACGAATATTTCCCTCTACGTTTTGCAAAAAATGTAAACGACCTGCATATACACATGATTCAGAGCGACCATGAGCATGCCAAACCTGTAGGGGGCAGTGTAACGAGAATCATGAAGCCATGATAGTCAATCAAAAATAGCCAATCCTGGAAAATACACTGCGTCATGAATTGTGACGTATAGCACTTCCTACGCCTCTTTAGCTGCAAATGGAGACAAGAGTTTTTCTAAATCTCCACTGTGGTCAGAGTTTTCAGGAGTCCTCCTTTCTAGTGACTAGTAGCTGCGTTTATGTGTACAGTAAATGCAAGGCCCAAATGCAGAGAAATATCAGGTAGTTTCTTTTTTGTTTTTTTTGTTTGTTTTTTTAAATACCTGGGCATGTTTAAGTGTGGCTATAGGCCGAACTGATAAATCCCATCTGCTGACATTGCAAACAATCCCGCAAACAGGAATGGGCCAAACTTCCCAAAGATAGGTGTGCCAAGCTCGTGGCATCGTATCTGAAAAAACTTGAGACTGTAATTTATGTCAAAGGTGCATTAACAAAATGTCGAGCAAAGGCTGTCAGTACTTGTATGCGTGTGATTTCGTAGATCTTTTTGTATTTATGTAAATCTACTAAAATAAATAATAATTTTGTGGTATTTGTAGAATTTAATCCATCTTGATATCAGGTTGTAACATAAAATGTGCAAAAAAGTGAAGCGTTCTGGATGCACCATACTGCATGATTTGAGCTGACATTTCTACCTTTGTGCAGTTTTCTTTGTGAAACTAAAGTCAACAGTGGATTGTTCTTCTGTGGACCAGGTGAAGCCCAGCAGTAACCAGGTCAACCTGGCCTCCTGCTGTGTGATGCCTCCTGACCTGACCGCCTTCGCCAAAGAGTTTGACATCCAGCTCCTCACGCACAATGACCCCAAAGGTGTCTCTTCTCTTTGTTATGGTTTCAGAGTTTTTTTTTTGTTAGTAATCATGATAAGCATTTTTGTTTATAGGGAAGAAAGTGTGTGGCTTGATTTCTGTGTATTTTATGTTCCAATATGCATTAATATGTATTACTTACAATAAATGCTGTTTGATGCAGTACACAGTTTCATATAATTAACATTGGAACTGGATTAATTTATCATTGCAATAGTATTTTCCATTTTACAGATGATTTTACACACACACACACACACACACATACACACACACTGTGAATGAGAATTAAATTAAAAGAAACAGTCCTGCAGACTTTTTAATGTGAGAGACCAAGGTCCAGTTCAAAGGTATCTGCGAGGTCCACAACAGTGATACTGGAGGTCAAAATAATATCATCCAGTGTTATTATATGTTTAGATAATTTGTTATATCTGTCTTTCTATTGAAAAGTTGACCATCTTGAAAATCCATGACATGGAGTCTGCAGTTCTGAGGATGTACACACTGCTGTTGGAGAAATGAATTCACATGAATGGCTCTCTGATTGTCATGTGACTCAGGCTGAAGAATGCAACTGGAGAGATGACTTAATGACTAATTATTTATTTAGATTTTTATTTGATATTAGCGTCCATAATGTTTATATTTATAAAGACAATGTAACTGATATATTACTCTATTTTGTAACTTTTACAAATTTATACAAATATACAAATACAAATTTTGTGCGATAGGTTTCGTGTTGTGGTTGTATGTTATTTCTGCTTCTTTTATGGTTGGTTTGTTAAAACATTGATTTGGGCTGTGAAGCGAATGTTCCTCTGACTGCGGTTCAACAGTCTGTGATTTTCACATTTTAAATGTTTATGATTCTATATTTCTTTTATCTTTTAAAAAAAATATCTAGAGCTCATGTCTGCAGCAACATTCCAGGAAGCGGTGCAGGAAGGTGTGCAGGACCTAAACATCGGAGACTGGCAGCTGGAGTGGGTCCTGCGTTACTCTGTTATCGTCAAGAGCAGAGGCATCATCAAGTCCAAGGGTTACCTTGTCAGTGCAAGAAAGGCCAGCCCCTAGCAGCCAAACTGCAGAATATAAAAAAGACACGGGGACAAAGCCATTTCCCAACATTTTCAGTCAATACACATGTCAAGTAAGAACTCTTAAAAATGGAAGCTACCAATCACCTCGAGTTGTTTTATCTCACAGATGGGTCACATCTCCCTCATCTATGATTCATTCTGTTATCAGATGCAGGTATTCATTACCGTAGCCGCATTGAGCTCCAAAAGCAGGAAATGAAGTCCAGAGTCAGTTCTAGAGAAAAAGACTGTCTTTCTGAAGTGGTTGATAGATAAGTGGCTGGTCAGCAATGTAGAGTTTGACACTATGAAGGACAATGTTTGCCACTATTCTTTGATCTTATGTGAAGGTTTCATAAACATGTTACAATGGAAAGTGCCTCTCACTTCTGTTCTGATGTCTCCTTTGTTTCCCCTGTGTCTGAAATGTAATAAATTAGAGTGAGATTATTACAAGTACATATAAACCAGACAAACTTTTATGCAAGAATAATTAGATTTTAAAACTAAAGGAGGATCTATTCCATGAATTATTCATGGAATAGATCTTAGTTTAACCTGCTGGACAGTAAATCATTCACATTCCTGAACCAAGAAGATTGATCCATTCATTCAAACCTGAATATATTGTGCTACACACATTCTATCAGACTTTATCCAATTAAACAGGCAGCCATGCCAGTACGAATAATTACACTTGATCATTACATGTATGTCACCCTTGCTTATGAGATTATTTTGAGTCCAGTGTTTTATAGCACTTGAAACTTCACACAGCTGGATGTTTAAAAATAAATTAACCTGATTTAAGATGTTATTTATGAGTCACGTTTGTTTTTTTTCAGTTTGGGTTCAGTAAATCCTTCAAATCTCTCTTGTACTGTAAACATTTACTTTAGTCATTTACTGTATCTCTTCATGAATTGGCTCAATAAAAGTTTTCAAACCGATGCTTTTCTATCATCATTACGTGTGTGTGCACCTTAATCTAATAGGATTTTCTCACAAAAGCTTCAAAACCCACTGTAGTGTGCAGGACCCCAGACAACTGTCTCTCACCCTGCCTGATTAAATCTACGTGTCCTGACGTGTCGCCTCGCTTCCCCTCTGGCGGCGACTTTCTCATCACTTTTCTAACTTCAGCTGAGATTTTTATGTTAAGGCATTTCCAACAATTCCGTGGATGCGTAGCGCTCTGCGATCGTTTGCTCGTCCTGTGACCCTCGACGCCGGATCTGACAAATACCGGAAGTGGAAGCGGAGAGCGCGTGCAACATGGTGCTCACTCGGAGTGGGGTTCGCGTGGACTTCACGGACAAATCCACTACGATAAAAACTCCTCGTGTTCAGGTAAGTGTGAGACCGAGGCCGTGATTTAAAGCGTGACAGATCAATGCGGTATGGACGGCCTGACACGTCGGACTGTTGCCTGTCTGTGATTAAAACTCACAGACGGAAACGGTCTGCACGTTTGTTTGAAAACTGAACCGTGTGGCTCCCGAGAAAACCAAAACAATATAGCAATAATGTAAAAAAAAAAAAACAAAAAAAACTTGAAGTATGAGTTCGGTTTGTACGGAGTCAAGCCATTGGGTCGCTTTAAAATCTACCCAATGATAATAGTAATGATAATAAAATAACCTAAGTTACTATATTCAGTAACTGCCACATATCTTTACATCACTTCCAAACTATTAAAGGTAACGATGTGCTGGTCAATTTTGTCTTCGTCTTTGAGAATCTGAGTCAGATTTTAGTGTGAATGTGGTGTAAATAGATAAGGAATGACCATCTTTGCATATTCCTGTTAAAAAGAGACAGCAGGGTCTCCGCCATATTGGACAGGGCAACGCGGACCATTGGACAAATGGAAACGGACACATTTCTGTATTAAAATCATGTTTTGGTGATATTACTATATTAACAGAGTTGAGAATGACTGAAGGTCGATTGCAGGAAAAACATAGCTCCGGACTTTTAATGCAATTACAAGTTTAATTGTCTCAATAATTTAGTCTAGATTACATATTGATTGATAATATTGGTACATAAAGGACAGATTTTCCTGTCTAAAGTGCCTTTTTTATGTCTTAAGGTCTAAGCTTTGTAACTTGTAATACAGACAAGATGCTCTCTATATATTCATAGTTCGGTTCACAAACAAAAGCAAAACGAAACTAGGAAAATACCTGTAAAGAGAATTTTTTTATTACAATATGATTTATGACAACTACTTGATTTTGTACAAACTGAATGCTGAAAAAGACATTGAAAATTATGGATTGTGTATTTCACACATTAAAGAAAGTCAAAGTGGAAATGGATTTTATCCTAGGATCTGCTGATGATTAGAAAAATGAAAAATGCCTTGTGTTCTCTCCTGTGCACAGGCTAACATTTATTTGTTCTACCAGTGGTCAAAGCCTTCATTACTTCACCTCTTTCTTGTGATAATGCAGCTTTACGATTAATACCAATTGCTGTGTCTTCCACAGGTTACTTTTTCTACTGATCAGAGAACCACCGAGACCCTTAAACCAGCAGATGACTCAACTCATCATGCCCCTGTGGAGACCTGTGATAATTCAGATGAAAGAGCTTCATCTTCTTCTGCCGTCTCTTCGAAAACGATATGCTCGACTCCCTCCTGCCCCATTGTTCAATCTGAGGTGGACTCTTGCTCCTCTTCTGTATCTTATACAAGTAGCAGACGTTCCACCAGAAGCAGGCAATATTATGACACTCCTGTGCCATCAGTAAGCCACAGAGTCACCCGGAGTCAGCAGAAAGTGTCTCTCGCTCTATCCCGGGCCAAAGCAAACTGTGAGCAGTCGGTGTCTTCAAGTGAGAACAGCAATGTCTCAGACACGGATTGTTCCAGTCGCAGATCAACAAGATCCAGAAAGAAGCTTGAGCTGACTGATGTGCATTCCCCAATAGGCAGCTTGAGCCCTGCACAAGGCGAAGGGACTCCCTGCAGCAGTCGCACGGGCTCCGGGTACAGCAGTTGTAGCGCTCGATCCACAAGAAGCTCAGTCAGGAGCGTCACTGTTGTTGATGCTGTAGAAGCTGTTGAAGAGGACGAAGCATCAGAGGATTCCTCATCAGATTGCACGTTGATTCAAACGTCTGAAGAAGTAGTCGTAGATCTCACGCCTGCAGATGGAGATGAAATTGAAATCACAGAAGAAGTTATGGCAGAAGACGTTTGCAGCAAAAAGGATGATATTGAGCTTGTTGTGATCAAGGAAGACCAGCAGGTGGAGCCACCTGCTGAACACCAAGACGAGGACACCTCAGAGAGCAAAATGAAGAAACTGGTCCTTTCAGGAGAGCCGTCAGAACCTCCCCATTCTGTGAGAGTAACAATATGTGAGGAGGCCTCTGAAATCCCAGTGGACACAGAGGAGAAGCGGCAGGTTGAGGATGTAGCTGATGTGGAAGCTCTCACAGCTCAGAGCATCAGGCCTCTCCCCGAGGCCGAGGCTGTACAAACCCTTCCCAGTGTGGAGATCAGCACATCAACCGGAGACTCTCAGAAGGAGGTGGAGCTCCAGCTAGACTCTGTTGATGTGACACCAGACCAACAGCGTGACACTGTTGCTGGATCTGCATCCAAAGAAACAAAGACTATCAGTTTGCTGGACTGCAGTGATGAAGATGAGGAATCTGATGATGAAGAGGAAGAAAAGATGGAAGTGTCTGAAGAAAAGATGGAAGTGTCTGAAGAAAAGGAGATCAAATCGGCCAAGGTGTCCGCTGCGTCTGTTGATGGGCTGTTTATGATCGACACGCGACCCGGGAGTGACGTGGACGTTCAATACTACCAGGAAGAGCGAGAGGGAGAAGAGGCGGGCACGAGTAAAGGAGTTGAGGAGGAAGAAGACAAGTTTGTAGATGAAGAGGGAGATGATGATGATGACAATGCGCTCGTCCTGTTCCCAAGGAGACGTTCTCATTTGTAAGTATCACATTTACATCAAGGTTTGAATGGCAAACAGTGGGAGCAATGTTGAGTAAAACACTCTTGTATGTGAATCAAACGCCACGCTGCGGCTGCGTCTTCAAAGGTTTGCATCTAAACGGCTTTAAAAAAAAACTGATTGATTGGGGGCAAACAGACGGTAGCACATCTGCAAACAGCAGGCAGCTGCTTGTTTGTAACAACCAAAAAAAAAAATGACAGAAGCACCAGCTGAGACTTGTGGACCGTTAAATACACAGATTGTTTCTATACTATTTATTTGTTTTTCGTGTGTGCTTGTCACAAGTGTGGATTAGAGAAGTGAAAGGAAACTAATCTGCCAATCTCAGTAAACCAATATTGGCAAAACATTCTCCCATATTCATCATTGCTGCTCTTATATTTTAAGGTAATTTATTCCACACTGCTGTATTTTGTTTCAAATTAGAATAGTTGTTTGTTTTGTTTGTTTCTCCATGTATTCAGTGTATGTGTAGTGTCGGCCTTGGTTTCAGTAGAGAAACACTGCTTCTTTGTAAATAAGACATCCTGACAAGCATTACTGCTGAACTCCTCAGTGTTGTACCAGTGTTTAGGTGAGAACTGAGCTTCGCTTGTACCCAATGATAATTTTTTTTAATTTCAGGAACGACTTGTCCAGCAGTATTGACCCCGGCATCAAAGTCAAGGATGTTGGGAGGCTTTACATCTCTTTTGACGGCAGCTCGTCGAAACCCAGCGGCTCGTCTTCACAAAAACGGACGGAAAAGAAGATCCAAGATGATGTAACCGTTTCCTTTTTTTTTTTCTTGCCGCAATTCTTGTTCCAGGATGAATAGTTTAAAATTCTTGCAGTTAAAGAATCAATCCATTACTTATTCTTTGACATTTTCTGTTTGTGGTGTTAGTTTTATTTAGCATTGCCATCTTTTGTCCACAGGTGATGAAGAAGAGTGTGATTGGACCAGATTTTGAGAAGAAGGACGCAGTGCCTCCATACAGTGAATCCAAACAAGCCTTGAAGTTGAAACGCAAAGTAAGTTGGACAAAACATTAGTAATTTCTCCGCAGTGTGGAAAAGTGGAGCCTGATTATTTTACTCTGTCTTCTGCTCCTTTTTTTTTTGCTTTTTTTTTTTTTTTTTTTCAAAGTT
>OMNM01000994.1:0-15916 GCA_900302745.1 Parablennius parvicornis
TCTATATATAGATATAAACATATAGTATACACGCTTTTTTTTTTTTTTTAATATATACTAGTGCCCCAGCCAGAGGGGAAGTGCCTTGGTGTCTGATCATATGGATTATTCTGGGTCTTGGACAGCAGCTGTGGATATTCTTATTCCTTTCAAACAAAGATGTGTTGTGCTGCTAGAAAAGGAAATAGTCATAACCTTAACCGCAACTATAAACATGCTGTGCCTTGCTATCAATACAGTCACGGTTTTGTCTTCCTTCAGGCCAATCAGCAATACATTCATGTGGCATTATCATTTCAGTTTCATTATTTATCCAACTTGTTATTTATGGCATTGACAGTTACACTGAACAAATATAGAAATGTAACACTTTTGTTTTTGCTCTCATTTGTCAATAGCTGAACTTAAAGAAGTGACTTTTGTCTATGTACAAATAAGGGCTATTTCTGTCAAATATTGTTAAGAAATTTGTCTAGATCTGTATTGAGCACTTCTTCTTTGAGATAATCCATTCATCTCACAAGTGGCATATCAAAATGCTGATTAGACAGCAGGGTTATTGCACAGCTGTGTCCTAGGTTGGACACAATAAGAAAAAACTAAAATGTAGTTACTGTACTGGGGTTGGGGCATGGGGGGCTCACAATGTTAACATCAGCAAACCGCTCAACCACATGATGTCGTACACACTGTCTGCCGACTGCCCTGAATACTGAAAACCGGGATTCATCCGTGAAGAAGACACCTCTCCATCCATCGTGACCTTTTGCCCATTCAAGTCGATTACGATCATTAACACAGATTTAAACACATTTGCGAACAATATTTGAGAGAAATCATTAGTCTGTGTATGTAGAAAACATCTTACATTGGTTCCCACAGAGGCTATATTTCTTGATTGAATTGATCCGTCAGTATAGGCAGCCACAGCTGATGAGGTCAAGGGTCTTGTTCAAGAACCCACGGTGCATGTTTTTTTGGACCATAGGAGGAAACCCTGGCACCCACAGGTAGAATATGCACACCACACAGAAAAGCTTCAACTGGTATTTCAACCCATGACCTTCCTGTGAGGCAAGAGCCCAAACCTCTTCTCCACCATGGCCTTTGAGTGTCGCTCATGATGAATGATAGCAAAAATATAAGTGTTGCATTTATAGTTTTGAGTTTCTTAAACTATGTCTCTGTTTTTATTGTCAAGTTTGGTTTTGAAGGTGATCACAGTAAAGAGTATTATGTGGGAGTATATCTGCTGCTTAGCCTATTTGCTTTGTTTTAAATTAATTAAATCCAATGTAATCACGGGGTGTTACTGGAAACTCTTTTTGTGTAATTGTTAAGAATTGGCAAAATGTCTCATATATTCTTCTGCATGAACAAACCACCACTCTCGTAAATACCTGAGTTGACCTATTTATATATTAGATTAAAAAAAATTTGTTTGTTTTTTGTAGTAGTCATTTTGATATATTTTTTCACATGAACTCACGATCCCTGGAATTAGCAGAGGCAATAAGAAGAAGGGGATGGCATCACTGATAATAAAATATTGGTAATAAAACAATGTACAATCTGTACATTATTGAAATTAACAAGAAGGTTCCTATTGAAAAATCAAGAGCAAATAAAAAGAACAATCGATGTATCAAAGACTATTTTCTAAATATACAGAAAAATACCATCGTTAGTTTTGCAGAAAGAGCATAAAAGATGTTTAATGACAAAATATATTTTTGGAGTGTATATTATGTGCTGTAGTGGTTACACTGTCAACTTAAAGTGAGAATGCCTCGAATCTATCTGATTTTAATAAGTCCCCCCCCCAGTCCAATAAACATGAACATAAACATGCCCTTGAGGCTCACTGGTGACTCTAACACGCCTGTGGGTGTCAGTGTGTCTTGTCGGTCACTCTGTGTTTGCCCTGTGCCCTGTGTTTGCCTTCTCTCAAGATTAACTCAAGTTCCCTGCTATCCTTAATTGAATTACGAAAAAAAAAGGCAAAAGGGACCTTTTCTTTTATTCATTTGAAAACTACATAAAGACATTTTGTGTATATTTTACCATGAAATTAATGGAATCATAACCGGTCTATTAGGTCTTTTAATTGCCTGCTGAAGGATTGGATGGTGATTTGTATTTGCTCAAACTGGAAGTCCCCCATACCCCAAACAACTGATCTTGATCATGGGTTTAAAAGTGGAGCATTTCAAAAGACGGTTCTGTTATATTGTAAATCAATGGCCCCACTGTCTGTTAAGAGCAAATGTTCCGTCGCATTTTCTTTCATGTGAAGCAGAGGGAAAAGTTGTGAGTCAAATCTAATTAATTTAATCTTAAAATGAGAGTCAGATTGAGAAACTTCATGCATAATGAAGAGGCATGCTTATATTTAAACTCAAATCTCTACATTAGCACTTCAAGTGGATAAGCCTAAAGCATATGTTCTCCTTTGGGTTGTTTAGAGTTTAAAATGAAACATGATTCTCACAAAATATATTTGTCTAAGTCTGAGGCAATATTCTTTTTGATATGGCACAGCATTGAAGACTTTAGTTTGAAAGGTTATTTACGAACATGACAGCTATATCATTGAACAACATTATAAAGGACAAATAAAGTGGAATGAAGTATCTGAAAGGGTAATCAGTAATAACGCTGGTGTGCTTTTTTTTTGGCCCTTTATTTGAACAGTGGCATTCATTAAATATAACACACAGTCCGTTCACTTCACATTACAATCCCATTTTAATATTTTTTAAGTTAACATGGAATACATGGAATGCATGCAATAGTATTTTTATTATCACTATTTCACCTACAGCATTATTAATATCGTTTGTATAATATTCATCTTTAGCAATATTTTGAAACATGGCTCATGTTACCTAGGATAAAGGTTATTCTTCAACTATTTATACCACAGACTGCTTAAGTGTTTGGCACATTAATAATTAACAGCAACAAGCCACACAGCATGAAGGATAAAACACAGATAATAAAGTTGGGAAATTAAAACAAATTTGTTACAAAATAAAGAGGAATTTTAATTAACTATCAATAGAAAAATACACTGAAAAAGTCTAAATACTTTAATAACAGTTAGAAAACAAAATTATAGCAACATTAATGAGCAGCAAACACTCGTAAAAGCTTTATTCAAGTGCAGTCTATATTACTGACTGTCAAACAGCAATGTTTATGGCTTTTTCCTTGATTGTGGTACAGTTGAACACTTAGGTATTTACTTGAAAACTGAGACTTTGATGAATACAGACGACTGGATCTCAGTTTCGTTAGAAAAGAAAGGGGACCTCACTAAAATGAAGGCCATTATTTACAGCACGCTCATGGCATGGAAATTCCATTTGGGGGCAAACGAAGTGGTCAATTTAAAATAAGATGAAGCAACGTACAGCGATATTTAGATTGTTTTATAAGGATTATTTTTCTTAGAATTGTATAAAGCTGTCTTAACTCTGTTTAATTTGCTGTAATTGCGTGCTCCAGTTAATGTTGATAAAAAATACTTTCATAGCAGCTATCAGAAGGATATAAGACACAACATATATTGTCTCACTTGCTTGGCACACATAAGTTAAATTTGGATCTAAATCTTTGCGATGTCGCCCATCTTTCCAAATGTAAAACTTGCAGAGGTCTAACTTTGATATTTCCTCTTTCATAAAGGCTGCTTTTATGATAAGCGCCTCCGGCCTATCACTAAAATGAGGTCGTTCATGTGATATTTTTTTTTCCTCTTTCAAACCACTTATTGAGCTCTTGTTTGTTTCCTGCAGACATTTAACTTAGGGAAAAAACTTAAATCCCTGGCTTACAAGCAGCCTGCAATCATTCCTCTACCCGTCACTAGTTCAGTGTCTCTATAGAGGGCCCTTCCGTCATGTCTCATCATTTCACCCGTTATATGTTATTCTAATATTTCATTTATTTACTGAATCAAATTTTTTTGTTGAATTTACATTTCTGTCCAGCTTCATGTTTTTTAAGTCCATTGTGCTATATGCCTTAAAGTAACACCAGCAGGAGAAAGCGGAGAGGAGGCGGGTTTCCACGACATAAATATCATATAAGTTAATTTGCCATAACGAATCATATCATTTTATCATTATCTGAGACTTTCCTCTTGAATGTAGATACACATTTTGTCAGGCGTTGAGATTTTGCATCCAACCTTCAATAGGCTTCATCAGATTCAAACTCGAACAGTCAAAGCAGATTTAACACAAATTGTACATTTACAAATGTGTCGCTTTTTATACATTAAATACTACGTGATTTTATACACGCAGGACACAATAGAAATAACAATTAACAGAAAATAAAAGTCCTAAAAATACACAAAAGTCTTTATGGCCTTCAGTCTCTGGTGCGCAGGGAACTTGTGCTGCTCCAAAACGCGTTTTAGTCACAACTTGCTTCAGTTTCTGCTTAAGTGATCACAACCATGTCAGGTAGCTAACGGCGAGAGTACCCCTGTCTTTTTTTTTCGGGAAATGAGGTTTTTCACACTCCGAAGCACCAGGAACACAAGATGAGCTCCTGCAGGGTTTTGCGCAGCTCGTGGCTCCTGTACGCGTAAATAAGCGGGTCGATGAGCGAGTTGCAGATGATGAGGATGAGAAAGAGGTTGAAGTTTCGAAAGAAACAGTTGCAGAAGGGGCTGGTGGGACAGGCGAGGATGAGGATGAGATGGAGGAAGAAAGGGCCCCAGCACAGGATGAAGACACCCAGTAGGATTGTGAGGGTAATCGCCCCCTTCATGCTCGTGGACTGACGCCGGTTTTTGTGGAACGCCACTATGCGCCGGGAGTGCGCATGAGCCAGGACGAACATGTGCAGATACAGCACGGCGTTGAACACCAGCGTGATGCAGAAGAAGGTGACGAGGCACACGATGACCGCGTTGTCGGTGTGGTACACGATGAAGAGGATGCTGGAGGCGATGCTGGCCAGCCACACTACCACGATGATGGCTATGGCCCGCTGCGTGGTCATGATGCTGTGGTAGCGCAGCGCGTAAAAGATGGTGACGTATCGGTCCGCGGCGATGGTGCACAGGAAGGAGAGAGACGACACCACTGAGCTGCAGATCATCACGTCGATGACGTTGTCCAGGTGCTGCAGCATGCCGGGGTGCACGTCCAGGAGGCCGTGGTCGTTGAGGAGCATGAACATGGTCTCCACCACGTTGCTGACGCTGACGAGCATGTCGGACACGGCCAAGCAGCAGATGAAGTAGTACATAGGAGAGTGCAGGTTGCGGTTCTTCATGATGGCTAAGATCACCAAGATGTTCTCCACCAGACTGATGAGCCCCAGCGCCAAAAAGAGCTCCTGGGGGACGTGGATCTGAACGCAGCCCATCCCGTTTTGCTCACCAATTGTTGAGTTTGTATCGTTTTCATCCATGAAGTCAAACAGTGGCCCGAACTCCATGTGGAGTATAGAGGGGTAATGCAGGGACCCGTTGGTCAGCTCCATGTCTGACTTCTGTGTTGACACTTTGAAGGTTCTCGGGTTATTAAATTGATCTGATCTGTTGGTATAAAATTGGGTCAGAAACTTTGATGCTTCTGCAGTTTCCAAAATTCAAGCGAACCTGCTTGACGCGCAGATTTTCCAGTTTCCAGAAAAAAAAAGCCCTCAAGGACTTAATGAAATCCAACAAGCATTCATGTAATACATTAGAAAATGTAAATTCTCGTTTGGTAAAGGCGAGATCAATTCAACACACTGGGGCAGTTCCAAGAGCAGGCGCATGTGTCCAGATGAAAAGTGCGTCTTGTCACTCAAGTCTCTTTCTTTCCAACGAATGAAGCTCGTCCGGGGCGCATATTCTTCAACTTTTCTTCTCCATCAAACCACAGAAATCGCAGATCATGATTTTTACCGTCGCTGGGCTCCGATCCAGAAAATCCACTATAGTCCTCGCTGACACAGCTCTCATCACATGGTCAAACTCAGGGATTCAGGAGTTAGTCGCGTGAAGACTTTTCCAAATGATGCTGGTTCCTAAATGAGCTTAGGCGACTCCTCCTCTCACTGAAGCATCCGCTGGCGGAGGAAAACAGGGCGGTGATGGATTTTGTTTCCGTTCGTTACTTTTCCATCGGTATAGGGAAACAAACAAACACATACACTATCTTTTCTCTTTTGTGTTTTTGGCTTAATTATAAGTAAACCTTAGGAAACGAATACGCGTTTTCTCTGGTGTATTGCACACTCTCACATGTGACTTAATATGAAATTGGTTTCTGAAATAGAAAAATATATAAACATTTTTGCAAGCTTTCAATGTGTCTTTGCTTGAGAACATCTGTTTGCACTTAAAAGCTTGTCAGGCTTTCTGCACACCTGCATGATGACACGACATAGATATTAATTTCAGGCAGCTGCAGTGAAGTAGACGTTTCAAATGCAAAGACGTGTTTTTTTTTAATAACTGCTTATAAGAAAACACATTGTTGTTACAGAAATCAAAAGAGGAAACTTTTGCAGTGCAACACATCGATTTTGCATAATATTCAGTATAATTGGTGGAGTTATGTTGTGATGTAGTGGTTTGCACTCTTGCCTCATGGTGAACGTCATTGGTTTGATTCTAAGCGTGGATACCTGCAGTTTGCATGTTTATTTACTCTGCAGCAGACTCAAGACACAAGAAATGGAAGGACACTATACTTTTATGTTATAAACTCCATCATTTCATCACATTTGAGTCTTGAGTCCTTTGATTTCTTGATCTTACATAGAAAAGCAGCTGTTTACAGTGGCTCTATATAGCACACTGTTTGAATAAGTCCCTTGTATGGTAATCTGCCAAATGTTATGACTGTCAACAGTTTGGCCCCTGAGGCACGGAAAAATAATAAACTCCTAACTTGTGTTTGCTACTGGAATAAAAGAATAAACTAAACCTGTTATGGCGATCACATGTGGGACCTTTTTCAAAACATTTTGTGACACAAGTAATGTCTCTGATGTGTAGAAAAGCACCAGTTGAGAGACTCTCTGGGCTCGCTTTAATTTAATTATTTGATTATAATCTAACACTGTACCTGTTGTAAAAGCAGGCTGCAGTTAAAGGACTATAGAAAAATATAGCTTAATCAATACAATTTTGAATATCCAAGTATATACAGTATTGATATTATACCGTTACATTTTGCAGATATTAATTAAAGTTGAACAGAAGCTGAATTATATTGCATAAAGTCAGTGACTGGGGATACTCACAGTTCTTGAAGCATAACTCATTATTCACACACAGCTTGGTTTCAAAACAGAGTCTGTAAAAATTACTTTTCAGATTTACAGCAGGAAATTGCCAATTCTCTCCATAAAGGCTTAATTTCCCAGTGTAGCATGTGTCAGAAAAAAAGTGTGTCAGAAATCACTTGGCTTGTAAAAACGCACCTTAGGGTAGTGAGATGTATAGTTATTGGATTTTAGACAAATAAAGATATTCTTTTATGAGAAAATTATCAAACATTACCAGGTTTTGCCTCTCAGAAATTGCATTATGGGGTTTTAATCTGTTTATTGTTCTTATAAAATTAACTAACTACAATATTGCAATGCAGCATGACCAAAACAAAAGAGGCATGAACATATCTCTCTCTCTCTCTCTCTCTCTATCCATCCAATCTACAACTAAGTCTAAAAAATAGACAAACATTTAAGTACTTTTCCTAATATTACACAAGTAATCGTAATAATGAACATCTTTAATGAACATTCATTGTGCTGATGGATATCATATATTGTCTCTAATTAATTAATGATTGATCCTCTCTTGACAGCAACCACTTCAGCCAAGCACCTTTGATAGCTGCACAACACTCAAGAAGGAATACTGAGCCATTCTTCAGTCCAGTACAGCTTCACACTTAATAGAGATCATAATGTCTTTCTATGGCATCATTTCTACATTCAGGTCCGGGCTTTGGCTGGGCCACTCAAAAAAGCAAGATTTCCTTATTATTTATGCTGTATTCTTGTAGATTTTGCAACAGCAGCCCCTAACCATGATGCTTCCTCCACCATACTTCACTGTTGTGATTATGTTTACATGTTAGTGTGCGGTACCAGTTTTACACTAAACATAATTACTGGAGAATATCAAAAGTCTTTGAGATGGCTTTGTAATCTCTTCTTGCTTCGTGCAACTTCACAATTTTTAACCTCAGATCCTCAATGATCTGGGCCCTATGAGGTATGGCTCACACCAGTAGATGTTTCTTTTCAAAATCAATAAAAACATTTTTTAAAAAAAGATTGTAGGGTTTGTCTGTTTGTTTATTTGTCTGTTTGATAGAAGGATTATGCAAAAACTCCTGACGGGATCTTCCTAAAAATAAATTCAGAAGATGTGTCTTGACCCAACTTAGATTCCATTAAATTTTGAGAGTGATCCAGATAACTATCTGGATACAAAAAAAATATAAAAGATTCTGTTTTTCCCCTTCACTTATCATTGAGCCTTTAAAAAAAAAATCTGATTTCTTGGAGATCATATCTGATTGACTTGTAAAAATTCAGTGATCTGTAGGATGGTCATATGTAGTAGGGTGCAGAATTTCATCTGGATGAGATCCAGAATAAGGTCAGGAAAAATTCTGGAAGTTAACATCGGAAACCCTATTTACAAGTTTGAAAAATCATAACTCATAGAATTTTGTTTTGATTCTCATGAAATTCGACACGTGCATTTGGAGGATGCGCTCTTGGAGCGCTTTTTATAACATTTAATGCAGAAAACAGAAATTCTTGTTGCCACTGAAAAAAAGTCACTGCAAGTCTTTTTGTTATTCAATGTGAAGCTTTGGTACTTGTTACCATTATGAATCAGACACATTCATAACTGTTTATGCAGTGATGAGATTTCATGTGAGTCCTCACATAGCTCCTTCTGAGTCTACGAGTCTTTCTATACAGCAAAGACATCACATGGAAAGTTCTCAGAACCTCAGCTGCAGATCCTGGTGCACAATGAACAATGACATCATTCGCCCCGACAAAAACCAGCCACCAACATCATGCGGCCCACTGGCAACAGTTTGCTCAGTATCTCAGCTGTTTCTGTGCAGCATTCGACTGTGAAGCATCACATTGGCTCTTTGACAAATTGCACGAACACAGACTTAGCAGTCTCATACTAGAGAGAAAAAAAATTGAGGTTCTAACAATGTTGCTTATGGCATCTTTTAGCCTAAGAATCTTGACGGGAAGAAGAACAAGAACACTAGAAGACAGATTCTTCCTGTAAAAAGATGCGCGCACGTGAGTAAAAGGGTTGCACACGGTCACACATATTATAGTGCAACTTTAGACGTCGTTGTCTGAGAAATCAAAAATAGCAAGTTCAGCTTAATAGAGTTGTTGACAAAGTTTCGGAGGTCGTTAGTTTTCCAGGAGTAGAGAATGATCTATTATTGTGATGTCAAGTCAATAATCTAAAATTAGATCAATTTAAATTCAGAGAAATAATCCAAAACACCAGCCGAAGGCCAAAATAAAAGGAATTAGGAATCTCACTGTGACTGCAGTTTTCTCCAAATAGTTACTTGACCATTCTTACAAATCTTATTTTTAGGAGGGAAACGAAGAATATAACCCTTTGCTAGACATATATTTCTTTAGTAGGCAGAAAAAAAATCCTAAACTACAATAGTAAGTCACATGTATTAATAATCAAACCCATAAAACCAAATATGACAAATGAGGATGTCTTTGATTCGTGTTAGGAGGCTTCCACAACTAAAGCAAAAGCATGCAATCACTTCAGAGGATCTACTTTATTACTTCACAAACCCCCCAAAAAACATTGAAGCTGCAAAAAACTAATTTTTCTGAGGTATTTTACTCCATCAGCTTAAATATAACATATTATGGTTTCAGAATGGTTATTTTTGGTGAAAATGTATTAAAATGTTTCACAAATACATGTTTATTTTTCTTTTTTTTTTAACATTCCTGTACAATTCTTATGAGATGATCTTGGTTTCAGTATTCCGACAAAAATTTGTATTAGAAAAAAACAACAACAGACAAGCTCTTCTGGATGTTTGAAACATTATATTTCAACAGTGGGACACAAAATAACTGAGTCACTTTGTACCGAAAGAAGAACTCTTACAGAGGATGTAACTTGAGAAGATTCATGTTTAATTAGAAAACTCACAAATAACCAATTATAAATGCTCAACTGATTCCATATCAAACCATAAAAACTTCTTAATTCATCTGAAGCAAAGTTACTGCCCACCATAATTCAATAATTTTTAACCCTTGCATTTGTCAGCCTCTGGAAAAGATGAACATTAAGATGCCGACTTCATCATCTCTTCATTTGTTTTTGGTGAAGCGCTGCGAGTCATTAGAAACAAAATCTACAGCTATAACTGTGTTTAAAGTTGTTCAGGCAAGATCATTTTTGATCATGTAAAACAGAAAATCAATTGAAGATCGCAGGCCTTTAAAGCTATTTTGTGAAAAGAAAAGCACAGAGAGGAAGAAGAGCAGCATTCCTCTTTTGTGAGTGTGACTGAGCTGACAGTGATGCTTGTGTTGACTTTGTTAAAAGCAACACTGTCGACGTGACAGGTTCTTCTCACAGCACTAAAGGAACATTCCCCATGTTGACACCAATCCAGACATCCCTAAAGTATTTCATTATTATTTATTTTGTTTTAAATCGATGCCCTTAAAGCAAACTTCATCATTCTGAAAAATAAAAATACTTTTCAGCTGTCCCACTCTATCTCCTCTTCATAATACATCTACTGACTTTTTTTTGTCTGATTGACTCTTCATCCAACATGCCTGCCTCCACTTTCAGTCCCACTCCTCATCGTCTCTATACGGGTTGTCTTCCCTGGGCGGCTCTTGAAACCGGATGTTTGCCAGCATGTCCCGCATGGCCACCATCAGGCGATTCACCTCTTGGTTCAGCTCTTGACCAGCTCGAGCCACCTCCATGTCGTCCTCCTGCCGTGCCCCACCCTGAAGAGCAGAGGACACAAGGACAGGTCCAACATTAATTTGCATATAGACTCTAAAGACACACGTGGACAGATAGACCTCGGTGAGAAGGGATTCAGACTTTAATCAAACTGTACCAACAGACTGAAAATGAATCTTAATTTTGTGTTAATATTCTCAGCAGGCTCATTCTTTATCTGATCTGAAAGGTTTTTTTTCCCATATGCTCTGTTTTGCTCCATCTGTCCAAAAGAAACATGCATCTGAGGTGAGGTGGTTACCCTACAACTGCCCGTAAGAGTGAATGTGAGCATGTGTCATGGTCTTTCTCTCTGTTTGTCCTGTGAGGGACTGATGATCAGTCCTGGTGTAAACTGCTTTCACTCAAAGTCAGCAGGGATTGACTTCAGCCCCACATGACCCCCAATAAACCAGAAATAGAAGATGGAGGGATGGATGGATGGATCCAGAACTCCTTGTTCATCCTACAATAGTCACCACACAGTAAAGTGACCTGTGGTTGAATCAACTCCAGTGGTCACCCTAAAATCAGATACAGTAGGTAATTCAAAAGTAATGAGTTAAATAGTTTCAACAACTGTAGTTTAAGCTAGTTTCAAATAGTTTCATGACAGCCAACAAAACCCCAAAAAATAAAAACAAACACAAATTATATCAAAAGGAATGTTTTTGTGCCTCACTGTATGTTACGATAAGAAGAACAACTTGGCATAATATTTCTTTTCTCCTAACTTTATTTTGCTTATCCATCTTGAATCTCTTCCCCTCCATAAGTGGATAACAGGATCAGGATGAACAGAGATGTCCTGATGGAAGTTTGCCTTGGGCACATCTGTTAACAGTAATCTCATACAGTATAGCCATCCCACAAGATGTTCAAATATATGTGTATCTTAATGCCGTGGTGGACTGCTTATGATGACCACTGGCACTGAGTACACAGACAATATACGCATTTATGATGCACTTAGTACACACACTATCATGTTAAACACTTGAGTCATTGTAACCCCGCGCCCTACTCTACCTTGTTTAAGAATAAACTACCTTCAATCTGTGCATTATGCTTTTTTTCCCCCGTTACAGTCGCCATAAAATTCACAATTATCTTGTGTCAATGTGACAGTTTTCTTCTTGATCATGTAAAGGACTGTCACGTTTCATCTGACTGATCTTGAACTCTGCCTACAACATACATTAATTTGCAGCGTGATGTACATCTGTTCTGCAGCAATGGCATCGCCAGCTTCAGGCTCAAACTGATGTGTGTGTTTATTGCAGATGCTGATCAATCCGGAACATAATCCTCCCACTTTAAAACACTTTTTTTTTTAAAACCCCAAAAAAGGAATCTTATAGAATTTAGTTAGCCCTGTATAATACTTTATCTTCTGACATTTTGAATACAAAAAAAAAAAAAAATAACTAAAGAGAAAAAAATTTGAAGCTATTTTCTGCTTCAGTGTAATCATCAAGCCAGCGACATACATGGAAAACACTTTGATGCATACCTGACTGCACACTTCTCCCTACTGCCACATCTACAACCTGACTTTGAGCTGAGGATCTCAAAACAAGGCACAGTAAATCTAAATTGCCCAATGAACGACAAGTGGCATTGTTATTATTGGTATGAAATAAACAGCAGGCTTCAGTAAATCTGACTGAAAGTGTTATATTTGCGTCTCGCTGTAGTAAACCACATGAAACCGTCGCCATATAGCATTTCTGTGCATTTGCTCCATTTCACACAACCTGAGCCACATTACTGGCCGTTCTGACGGAACACGACGCTGTGAAATATATGAGAGGAAAAGTCAAACAATCATTAGTTGCTCAGGGTGACATATTTGAAGCTTATATTTTCCTTCATCATGTTGAAATGTGGCTGATTATGTAATAATGTGACATATGAAGATCGAACTGCCGACAGCTTCAACAAGCTCCTATCAAATAAAAGATTAAATGACCATCTAGACTACAAACCCGTTTCAAAATAAGAGCCACCTCATCCAGAGGAACATATTACGTGTTGCTCCTTTATTTGGCATGCCTGGAACACAAAGTGTTGCATGAGATTGCATCTCCATCGTTCCACTTTAGTCCAGGAGGATAAACAGTGGTAGCTACAGATGATGTGAGAGTCAGTTGCATGCAATTTCTCTCTAAATAATTTTCCTTAATCCCTTTTTGCTGTGAGCCTTGTTCCACCAATGCCGTTGCACTGCTGGGAGTGGTTTGAGTAGAAAATGGAGGGTATAGGTGTATTCTAGAAGTGTTTCCTTTTCGTAAACAAAGTGAAATACCCAATGATAATTAGGATGGAACCCACCCCTGCGCTACAAGCTCTGCCTGCAAGTTGGTATGTAATAAACATGGAGCTCAAATTTCAATATTTTCAAGCAGGCAGCAAAACCAAAAACAACTTTTCACTGTGTGAATGATTACATTGTTTTCTTAACTGACACCATGATGAGCAGAATCCACTGGGACATGGTCATATGTCGTCTTCAATTTATCTTTTTCTTGCAAGTGTTTTAACCTGAGGGGGAGACTTGAGTCTGCGGAGGAAATGTTCCATCAGTCATGGATGTGTGTGGAGATGTTTTCCCTGCTTGGTTATCACGGTCACCAGAACTGCGGGGTGCCTCAGCTACAAGGATGGATCTGTGTATTCCATTTCTAATCTGCAAATCCTGTGTGAACACCAGGGCTGTTTTTTGTCCAACTGTGTGATCTTTTCCTTTGCTTTTGGAGTGAGGTGAATGTCATGAAGCTCTATCTGAACTACAAACAATTTCAGAGAGGGAGGGGAGAGGTGCCCCATCATCATCGTTTGGTTTTAAAAAGTGAAAGAAAACAGTCTCTTTTCTAAGAACAAATCTATAGATCACCGATTATTGGATACATTAAGGCACAAAACGGTTACACATCATGACAATAAGCATGCACAAGTTCGGATGAATCACTATTGGCTGGAAACAATATCACAGGAAGTCTCTGCACAGACATGTAAACACCTTAATAACTCTTTCATTGTAAATAAAGCAATAGATTAATGTCATTTATCTGTCATTTCATTTTCCGTTTATTGGAAAGTTACAGGAGATCAGATGTCTGTGTTTGTTTCTTGTTCTCTTGTTGACTGTAATGAAGAACTCGGCATCAAAAAGAGAATATATAAATGAACAACGTGACACTCTTTGGGGCACTTTATACAGATGGATTCATGAACTGTGCCCTCACACAATTTGTTATCACAAAAATGAGCTTTGTTTGTGGGGTTTACAGCTTTTAATCACATGGTATCTCTGCATGCACACAATGGGGTTTTTATCAGAGATTTCTCTTGTGCTGTTTTCGGGGCCGTCTTCACATTGCAGCTTATTCTTCAGTTCTTATTCAGATTTAAATAGGACTAAAATGTACACCAAATTGTTATCATAAGTAAAATGATTTGTAAAATGTATTTACTCAGTGAAGATTTTGAAAAAGTATTCATTAATTGTCCGTAATATGACCCTACAACTCTATTTTGTTTTAGTACAGAACCCCAGATTATTTATTTTTCCAAACATCTTGGAAACATTTTTTACTTGACTCACCTGAAGGTTGAAGTTTGGCAGCAAAGATCGGAAGAACAGGGATAATGTGCTCTCATTGGACGCTCCCACATGTAGCCTGAGTGTAGATAGAAAAACACTCAAAAACACATCTGTAAAGTTTCAAACCAGTCTTTAAAGCACCAATGTTAGAAGCAAAGAATACTATCCGTCTTTTATATTACTTCTTGTGTGTCGAGGTTGTGGAGGAACACCACAGAGAAAAGCCTGCAAGCCCACCACGGACTTGAACCCATGACTGTCTCGCTGTGAGGTGAAGGTGCTAACCACCACATCAGAAAGTAAAGGTCCTATTAACAGTTTGTGCAATCATCTCAGAATAACACAATTTTTCCTTGCATATATGTGAAGCTCCTTTTTCATCCTGCAGTCTAAAGAGATGCTCGCTGTGTAAATTGATGACTCTTAACTGTCCATATGAATGTGAATGGATGTTTTTGTCCATTTGAGGGAGTGAAGCTTTGTGTACTGTATAGACAGCTAAGGGAATCTATTTGATTTCTTAAAAGTTATTTCCATGAAAGAAATTAATTTTAATCTCGTCAGATCTGAAAGAGTTGAGCAAATAAAGCTCAGCAATGTGTAAGTTAAATACCAGCCAACCTACAAACTACTTGAGTAGTCCAAGTCTCCAATCTCCCACTCAGGTCCACTCCTTCATTTTGTCCTGAACTAAATTATACACTGGTGTCTAATGAGGTGAAAAAAGAAACATAAAAAGACCAACAAATCAAATTAAAATGTGCCCAATGGGGACCAGATGAGGAAAATACCACAAACTTGTGTTGTTGTCCTTCCTTCTTTAATATGTGGGTGTTCCTCACTAACAATAATCTCATCAAATGACTCAAATATCAAATCCTGTCCACCTCAGAATGTGTTAAAATTCTAAAAACAAAGTTAAAAGAAACTTTTTTTTAATCAAAGACATTTCAACCTCTCGGTTTCTGTTGTCCATTACCTCTCTGGTCGAGTATATGATGTGACTGAGTCCAGAGGAGGTAGGGGGTCAAAACCCATGACAGGCTGAGTGGTCACCTCCTGAGGACATCAAACAAATCCACAGACTTAGAATCAGAGACGCACGAGCTCAGAGACATCTTTCAGGACTCCAGACAAGATCAGCAGCCAGTTGGTACTAAGGTCACACTTCAAAGCCAAATGTTTGTTTGTTTGTTTGTTTGTATTTCTTTATTTCATTCAAAAGTAAAAAATTAAACAACAGAACTTGAAGACCAAGAGAAAAGGAGCAGAAGAGATTTCCT
>OMNM01000995.1:12833-30331 GCA_900302745.1 Parablennius parvicornis
CAGTTCCCTCAGTTTTAATAAATACTTTTTTTTTTTTTTTAATTTTAGCTACATTTAGTTTGTTTCATATTCAAACAACTTTACATAGATTTTTTTTTTTTCTTTAACTTGGCTGTTTTTCTTTCAGGTTCAAATATTTTCATAGTCCTAGTTCATAGGACTTATTAGACAGAACACAGAATAGCTAAGGTCAATCAGCAGAGTTTTTAAAAATTAGCACAATCAAGTTTAATATTGTCTTTCCTTGCAGCACATAAACTAAAATAGGTTTTAGTGTCATATCACTGATGCCAAAATTGAAATAGTTCCAGTGTGTATTACAGTGTTGATCTTGCTCATTAAGGTATCAGATTATTTTTTTTTAATCTATGTAATTAAATATGCTAACATTTAAACAGCCTGGTGATTGCTTATACTGTTTATTCCCTAGAGAAAAACGGATTGTAACATAAGCTGTGTGCACATCACTATCGTTGAGCAGGTTTCTATATTGAATTGTGTTTCTTGACAGGATATAGGACGAATGCCCCAAAGGAAGGTGAAAAAAAGAGCAATCAAATTAGGACACAGTGACGTCATCATCAAAACACTTTTTCATGCTTAATTCCTCTATGAGCAACACAAAGTGTTGGAGTCAAGGACATAAAAGGCCCCTGACAGCATTATCTCATTTGAAGTAACTTAAGCTAAGCTTTCACCTCTCTGTTGTACTATTGGTTCGACAGAAATACCTGTTGTGAGAAGTCAGACACGGTCTGTTTATGGTTAGGTCGACCATGGGTAACCCTGAGGCAGTTTCATGAATTTCCTTCACACTTCTGTCAAAGATCGTAATTGGTGACAGATTATACCCCCAAAGACGGACTGGAAGTATAACTGCACCGCATTTTGTCAGAAATGCGTGGATGTGCAGCCTAATGTATCATTCATACACAGCGAGTCCCAAAGTTCAGACATGGGGTTGCCTGAAAAACAAAACAAAAAAAACTTCAGTTTCTATTGTTACAGTGTCGGCACACTTTACATTTGGATTCTCTAGCTTTTTACCTTATTTTTATACTGAGACCTTTTACTCACCCTTCTTTAGTTTTAACTAATAAGTAACAATCTACTCTACGTGAACAAAGTGAAACTGGCTGCTTAGACCAGTAGCAGCAGTAAATTGCAACGTCCTGGAGTCTGTGATTAAACCTACTTGACTTTGGATCATTTTGGATCTCTTTGGATCACAATCAGACATTTAGTTGTTTTTTTTTTTAAAAATAGGTTCGGTCCCAAAGCACTGAATGGTACTCTAATGCTTTTTTAAGTGCCCCATGAGTAGCTGTGTTTCATGTCCACATGCTTTCATGAGCTATTCATAGTCAGACTTAGATAAAGAATAGATGAGACTACTTGTCTGAACAATTAGGTTGTTGGTAGATGTTGAGGTAATTAGTAATAGCTACTGTGACCATTAGAAGGGGTTAGCAAAGGCAGCACAATTTTTGGGGGGGATGAAAATGAAATTAATGTATTTTCAGGTATTAATAGCCATGAACAGAAGAAATATTTCCAACAATCTGGCACATTAAATACCCACACCATCATTTCCTGCAGCTGCACACCGTCCTCACTATGATTATTCCTATCGAAATGGGTCCATCTTGGAATTTGGTGTCGATTTAAGATAGCAAATTGGTTGCAATGTTTGTTTGCTCCAGCAAGGTCGAACAACTGGAGAAATATCTGCCGTCTCAATCCGGCGCAATCAGGGTGTATTCTGTTTGGCATGCGTGAGTGCTCCTCCAGTCCACTGGGTAAAGGGGAACTACACTGGATGTTAGCCCAGCTGGAAAACTGTCCTGTGAGCAGCTCTTCAGCTGTGAAATGGACAGTCTGCTTTTGATACAGAGACGTGAGCCTGGTTGAAATGATGAGACAGTAAATGAAAGTTTGAAATCAACTCCAAATGCTTGAAGCGGCCTCTCACAGAGGTTTAAATGCTAAGCAGGCTAAATCTCCCGGAGCGATGCAGCAAAGTTTTGTTCCGTTCATATCATGTTTGTTTACACAGTGATCAATTGGTTGCAAGAGTAGCAGTCTCCTACAAATTATGTGTGAGCACGAGTGCTCACCACGCCGCACTCACACTCAGCTGGTTTTGATGTACAGATGGGATCATGGGACAACTCTTGGATGCTTGTAAAAGGGCTGTGGACTCTGGCGGTCTGCTGCAATGCTCTGTGGGTGGGAAAACTCACCACTGTCCTCTGCAACCCAAAAGCAGCGCAACAGTACTGGGATAAGTCGGGCCGACCCCGTGGCCCGCTGTGCCGTGGGCCAATGGCGCCTGCCGGCTGAGCCCAAAACACTGTTTCTACACCAGATGTATTTGTGAGATTTGGTAGTGCTACAACTTCAAAGTCCAACTTGATTGTTTTTGATTGTATGATTATTCAATGCTGCCGTCTTTTTCTTTATTTCTGGAGGGAAAAGATATTATCATTCAACCACACTTATTTAATTGCAGCAATTGGAGCCACTCTAATTGGGCTTCGCCTTTCATCAGTAATGGTAATGATTATGAGATTGTGTTTATGCCGGGTAGTCCAGTCTGATGAGTAAGCGCGGGATGATATGACTGCCGCTGCTGCCATTTTATAGATTTTTCAATATTTTACCTTAACACCATATGCTCTGAACTCTGCTGTAGATAAATAGGATTTCTTTTTTTTTAATTTTCAGTGTTTTCACACACATCAAACAAACCCTACGTGCAGGCACATTGTTCTCCATCTCCATGTTTTCGTAGCTGATTCGATCTTTGTAATGGAGGTCTTGAATAAGTAAACAGTGAATGCCTGTTCAAAATGTCAGCATGCTTTGTCAGAGCCACGCAGACATTTAAAGAGCATCTTATCATGTTGATTTAAGCAATTAAACATGAAGTTGCCCTCTGCAAGCACTGACTGACTGTATCATCTTAATTATTATCTACAGAACCTCAAAGCATTTTCTGTGGTATGATAAAGTAGACTTATCACAGTCATTACGTGGTTAAATGTCTGGCTATTTAAACGAAGTAAAAAAAAAAACGTTTAAAATTGTGAAAATGTTTGGCAGGGAAAATCCCAGCCTTTAATGTGTTTAGATATATGGTGGTTTACAAATGCTTTCAGTCTGCATGCACATTAAACAAAGTAATTAATTCTTAATGGACGCCTCTCCACTGGAAATCTTTTGTGTGACAAGAATGCCTCGACTAAAGAAGTAGAACCAGATTGCGCTTTGACCCAGCAAATTGTTAGACGGCTGTTAAATAGATTATATTTAACCCTTAAACTAGCGGTTTACTTCTGAAGATTTCTATGCGCTATCAATGCTGTGTAGTCCAGCGTTGGGCAAGGCACAATTTTTTTGTTTTTTTGTTTATCTTTACAGAAGAACAATTTGATGATACTTGAACTTTAGTCATATTTTGTGCTAAGTTAAGCTTTTTGAATATATGCTTAATATATGAAAAACAGTGGAAATTGGGCATTCTCGTGAAATAATGAAAAAAAAAAAAAAAACAACTACCTGGAAGCTCCGAATGCATTGTAAACAGAAAGCAAAGTTTTTGCATTTTCGTGTCACAAAAGTTTCACGTTTAGACAGCAGTGTTGTGGCAGTTGTGGCAAAAATGGCAGAAACATGAAAAACGATGTAGTAATCATGCCAGGCCCCGATTTGGTGCTGTCGGTTGTTTTTGTAATAAAAACCACACACGTACAGGACACAATACACTATAAACATTAACAATGGTGAGCACAAGAACATTCGTATGGACTGACTGCTAAGATCGCTATTACGATCAACTCCCAGGAGAATATCGACTGGGAGTCACGACACTCTAGAGGACGCCATTGTTGTTGTTGTCCATCAGCTTGTGCGTGTGCAAAAGAACTACCACCACCTGTGCTGTTGCAGTGTTTCGGAAAAGTTCTATTTTCTCTGTTTACAGGAACGGAGTTAAGGCATTTTTGAAAAGTTCCACCTTGGCAGCAGTTTTCAAAAACTTGCATTTTTGAGCAGCTCCGAGTTCTTTTTGTCCATATAAATGGACCCCAAAAATTAAACATAAGTTTTACGTTTTCACTTGAAAACAAAATTTGGAAACAACACATTTAGTTACCTTGCTTCACTGGCTCTGTGAGTGTTTTCGCTTCAACTGCCCATTGATGCAACCCGATGAAGTCGTCACAAACAGCTGACATAATCCAATAACATGTAGACAGCAGCAGACGGCTTTTAAAAGAATATTCATGTTCATTTAGGAGCTGTGTGGATATTGCGCAGCATTTTGAAGCTGTGTTGTGGATAAAAGGTTAAAACAGATTGAAGATTTATTGTCAGACCACTAGTTTTGGTGTTTGTAACTGATTACCATTGATATTACAAATTCAGTTTCCACAAGCTTGTCAGTCATTATTTTTCTTGCACATGAAAAAAAGTTGTAAATCTTTTTTCCTTCTCCCAAAGATCTAGCATTAACAAGAGCTATCTGCTCCCGTCTGTTGATTCAGCTGCTTCTGTTGCTCCTTCCTCTTGGTTTATTAATCTGTTTATTTCAACATGAGGAATTAATTAAAGTCCTACATGACTGCTTTAAATTGTATCCCTCCTTTTTTGGAGCTAAAGAAATTAAAAATACATGGCAGCTCAGCTAATTTGTCAAATAAATACAGCTACTACAAAGACATCCTCAACAAGAGAGACAATTTAAAGCTGGCTTGCTTCAGTACTAATAAAGTAACACACATACATTTTAAAAATACATTTTTAGTAAATTGCCCTAAAGTTGGAGGTACATGCACTCAGTAGCTTTTCAACTGTTTTCACATACAACTATATTAACAAATAGTCCCTTGGAGCTTCAGTAATTAATTAATTAATAACTTAGTTATAATATTCAAATATTAATCACTTATACTGGACTGTTACCACCTGAAGTAGTGGCATTAGAGATAGGGATTACCTGAAAATGCTATAAAATTCTAAAATGCATTTCAACAACTTTGATCATTTGCTGTTTTAGGTTTCTGATCACAGCGATTTATAAACGTCGCAGCTCTTTTGCACATGACAACTAATATGCATCCTATGTGACTTCAGTCCTTTGCCCCAAAGTCAACCACAACCAGATCCTGATCTAATCAAATGTGACAAGGCTTTGCAGGGAAAGATGTGCAGTGATCTGGCCTCTGCATGTGCCAGTATAGTGGCTGTTGTTTTGACAAGGATTATCACTTTCATCGCCAGATAATTTATAACAACCCCCAGCTCCGACAGACCTCATATCTCTCCTCAAGAACTGCGCTTACAAATACGAGAGCAATGCTGGTACCTCGGTTTCTCACCTTCTACTGAAGGAGGAGAGGGGGAATAAAGCAAAACACTCAAACATTGCGTTATCTTTGGCCCATATTGCAGGCTGACTCTTGCTCGGGAGCACTGGCTGTGAGTGTCTTGGCAGAACAATCACCTGCATAGTGATGCAAAAGCCAAAGAATTCATCCACAGGTCTTCATAAATCATCTCTTTATGGTAAAGTAAACTTTGACGGGGAGCAAATAGGTTCTGGAAATTCTCAGATTTCGTAATCCACATCTTGTTTAATTATTTTCATAAGAGCAAGTTTGTGACATGTTCCCAGTGTTTGCATATTTCTTTCTTTTTCTTTTCTTTTTTTTTTTGTCATGTTGGCAGCAGATTACACCCAAAGTAGCAAAGATGGCATGACACTCATTCACGAGGTGTGATTTACATAAATAAAGTGAAATACTGTACTTTATTCTTATATGAAAAAAAAACTGCACAAAGTGAATGCGTAGACATTGACCATAGCTCACAATCTATTGTGCACTATACCCATAATTTATAATCCTTACTTGGACATAAAGATTGTTTGGCTTGTACAGTGAAAATATTTTCACAGTGCAGTGCAATCATGGGAGCATCTGAAACATGCACATCCACTCCTCTCAAAATTAACAACTTCAAGCTTTTCTGCTGCCAACTTCAGGTTAATAGTGGGGGAAATCCACTTTAGGGGGGCTATTTTCAGCATGCATTCTTTCTTGTAATGTGAATCCAGATTAAAACAATAATGAGTGGAGTATGCAAGTAATCTATATTACTAAAACCCATTCATAATTGAATGTAATGTGAAAGAACGATTTGGTGTTTCACTATTACCACCACTTCTTCGAAGGCCACAGCAATCTGCAAAGCTCTGTAATTTAACCCTTTGTTTGATGCATGTATTTGCCAAGGAGAACATGCAAACTCCAATCCAAACTCAAACTGGGATTGTCCGTTCTGTAAGGCAACAGTTCTATCCTCTACGCCAACATGCAGCCTGTATTTTTTCCCCTTTTCTTCCAATGTAATGAGGGTGATTGCATGATTGTGCTTGCCCTTTAACAGGCTGTTATTTTATGTAGGATTCCTTAGATTTATTAAAAAGAACAAAAACAAAAGACATGACACACAGGAACACTGTTATCTTCTGCCTTTTGCACTCTTTGCTTTCTGTATGTACATCTGACTTGGATAACTTTACTTGAAAATAACTGCTTGAACATTATGCACACAAAAATTGCAAGACATCCCATCTCTATTTTCATTCATATGCCCACTAGTCTCATAATTCATGAGGTCAGACTGCAGAATTTTCTATAAGTGTCACATGCTGAACATGAAGAATACTTTAAAGACAAGTTTAAGTTATGTGATTCTATCAGAAAGATATTAAGGAGCTATTTTGGCTGTGGCTTTTGTAGATTGTCTTCAAATTTTTCAGTATATTACCTCTAAGTGTAAACATATGCAAGTTGTTTACTATATTATACATCTACTCACCACATAGTATTGAGGCTCAGTCCAATTGAATCCTTGTAGGAATGCCTCTTGAAATGTAATGCAAAAAAAAGAAAAAGAAATCAAAGGCAGACAGGCAACCAGAGAAACCATCCAGCAATGCTCTAGCAGTGTTCTTGTCAGTCTGCCTGCTGTGATTAAACAGCACTGAAACGATAGCCCGTGGATGCCTTAAAAGACATATCCAACACATGTTTGTTATACTTCAAATTGAATATTATCACACAGAATTTACATCTAGAGGGTAAGGGAATAAAAGCAAGTTCGAACCAGAAAACCTGGCCACACAAGAGCTCTCTCATTGCCTTTATGTGAACTATAGTTTCATAAAAACCACCCACACTTCACCACGTCGGGAGAAACCAGTCTCAAACTGGCACCTATTTCTGGATTTATGCTACTGCCAGAGAAGAAAAAAAAAAAAAACACTGGGTTTGTAGGTCATCCATCATTCAAAAGCCATTGGCTCGGAAACAGAAGCAGTAAGGCTATGATTTGGTAACATGCTTTGCTTTGATTGGTTTCTCCGCTTTCCTTTTAGGTTTTTCTTCCTTCCATTGAAGCCCTTCTCATTTTGCAGTGCAGGAACATTTTCATTAACTGAACAGTCAGAGCCCACATTTCAGCTTCCTCTGGCCCCCCCACAGCTGAGTTTATGAGCTGCAAATATGTGCAGTATGTGAACGTTGAGGTTTGTCCAGTGGCGTGACAACTCCTCCCCGACCCAGGGAGCTTACGTCATGAACTCTACTTCACCTGCACTGGGTGCAGCTCATGCAAAGAAAGATGTGGTGGCTTCTGTCATACCGGCTTTGATGCCAATTAACTAATCTCCTCGAAGGTTCCTTCAAGTATGCAAACACAAGCATGCTATCATGTGTGAAAATCAGTCCAATAGTCAAACGACGTCTATTCACCCCACTCAAAGGCACAGCAGTAGAAACGATCCTCCCGCTGTCACGGTCAGCTTTGAAAGCCTGAAGGATTTTTGTCACTTCTTCTTTATGGATCCTTAAGCTAACAACTGATTTTGGCGACTACCTTGTAAGACAATTTTCCCAGCTCTTTGCAAAGTGCAAAGTCATTTTCTATTTAATGGAATAAAAATAATCCTAATATAGAAATGATCTCTTTAGAATGCTTCAAATTTAGTTTTATTTGTGGATTTTTGATGATGCACACAGATGAATACTTTCATGGGACTGTCTGGAGCTGTTTTCACCTTGAAGTTATGTGAGTCAAACAAGGCAGCCATTGCGCTCATGACAGCAGAGATGACGAGAGACAAAGCACACTGGGGTTATTCTTGTCATTATGTCTCAGAGAGATAAGGCTTTTGTTGTCGGCGATACAACAACAAAAGAAAGCTGAACAGAGTTGAAGCTGCAACAGGAAACCTCAAGACGTCAAGTTCAGCTTATTGATTGATTCAACATCTTTTTGGTGCTAACCTTTTGACGAGACGACTTGAGACTGTATCGCTGTTTTTGATGACAGAAAGCTCCAGGATATATTGTAATATGTCCCCACGCTAAGAAAAATTGTTTTCTAACAGAACTCCTTTTCCAAGAAAAAAGCTGTGTGTATTACAGTGATATAAATATATCTAGATTCTTAATTTTAACAAATCTATTTTGATGTGTACATAAATAATGTGTCCTTTAATAAAGTTTGTTGAATTTTGGTTTATTCATTTTTAGGGCCTGATCCACTGAGCTCTTGTAAAAAGTCTTTTAATTGCATGTTAACGGAATCAGATTCTGCCTCTGAAGCATTTTACAGATAATCAACTAAGAATAATATAAGAATCGTCACGCTCACACAGGAGTTTTAAAATTAAGGTCTTTTGATGCATTTTTACTTTCACTCGCCATATAATGATTAGATGCATCGCTGAGGCCACACACGCACAAAATACA
This sequence comes from Parablennius parvicornis, assembly GCA_900302745.1. Lineage (NCBI taxonomy): Eukaryota > Metazoa > Chordata > Actinopteri > Blenniiformes > Blenniidae > Parablennius > Parablennius parvicornis. The sequence continues at coordinate 21,656 of OMNM01000995.1, forward strand.
ATGTAGAGCTGATAGTGTTAATGTATGTTGTATGTAATGATGTGTCATAAAATCTAAGATGTGGGAAAAATAAGGACAATGTAAGAAACGATGGAGATATTTTAGAAGGAGTACAATGCATAGGGATAACAGCTAAACTGAACTTGTTTGCTCCTCCTTTATATTCTATCGGTAGAAATTCCTCACAGCATATTGCAAGATATTGCATATTTCTAAAGTTAAATGGATAGTTTCTCTTATTCTACGCATCGTCATCGAGTGTCATTACTGGATCAGCTTCTACATTATTCACAAAGGGTTGTCAAATATCACGTTTGGGGCCATTTTATACATGAAAACTTTCAGTAGTTGAGGCCTTTGGAGTATAAAGTGCACCTCAGTTTCACATCTCAAAGTTATATCTCAGTGAAACAAGTGATCAACGTTGTTGTCTTTGCTTCTTTTTTGGAGCTGCATTCTCTTGATGCTTCTGAAGTCTCCTATTGTGAGTCAGCGAGGGCAGTGCTAAGGTGGAGATGAAAAGTGGAACAAAAGGACAGAGAGGAAAACAGAAAAAGGGTGATGGAAGAACAGGTTGTCTAAAAAAGGAGTGGAAGTGGCTGTCGTGACCCTGATACATATTTACCACAGACTTAGAGGTGAAGGACTGATCCAGGTGAGGGAATTAATCAAAGCCTAGCCCATGGGCATCAGCAACATAGATTTTAGAAGAGTGACACAGCTCTTCCTTGTGGGATCCTTCGGTTCTTTAGAGGTCTTTATTGTACCTTATGGTGGGTAAGTCATCTAACTGCCTACTAAGAACTCCATATATTTCTATGGGTTTACATACAAGGTATTGTTAAATATTTGCTGATTTTCATTTTTTGCCATCAATGTCTGTGCAACGTGAACCCAAAGTTGCTCACAATGATGGACAAGCAACTTGCATATCATCCATTACGACTGGTGCCTGAGATGGTGTCGTGGTCAGCATCTCATAGCGAGAACATCTCAAGTTTTTGCACTCAAGTTTCCTCCCACATTGCAAGAACATGCAATTGAGACTAAATAATAACTCAAAATGGCTTGGACATGAATGTCAATGTGGGATGATCCAAGTGAAATGGTGAAAAGGCCACAGTCTGCTAGAATCAGCTGATGAGCCTAAGAGGGATAATTGTAATGAATTTTCAGTATATAACATGTTTTACATGTCCAAAGCAGTGAGTCCAATTCACAAATATGTGCATTAACAACTTAGCCCACTGTAGCATTAGAAGTTAGCCAGCTAATAAGTTTAGCCAAGTTGGCCACTTTTACAGCACATCTGCTGTATTTGCCAGTAATTTGGTGGAAAAATTGAAGGTTTCCAGGGATCACTGGTAAGCATCCTGGCAGAAATAAAAAGCGACAATAGATCTATTTCATATGAACTCCAGTCATCATAAAACCATCCACAGTTTGGATCACTATTAATCACTACTTCCAAAGGTCGTGGTTTATCTGCTTCCAGAGCAATTCCAGTAATGTCCACAAGTTACAGCAACACCACTGACCATATGGAAATTTTAACAGGACACAGAGGACATGGAAGATTACAGCCTTACTCATCTTATAAGAATAAATATCCTACTGGTCAATGTGCTGTTTACATTGGCCATTTGTTTCATTGGGCGAAAACTTCATCCATGTGTACATACTGCATGGTTTCATAAAGGATGATGTGGATCTTTTCAATAATTATGCATATGATCAATGTATGCTCAGAGAGGTGGGGTTATAGATCATTTGGTCTGTGGAATCCATCTTTTGGATTGTGGTTGGATACAATTTATCACTACTGAATTGGGATTAATTAAACATCAAACTCACCAGAACACATTGAATAAATGTACATCAAAATCTGTCTTGTTGGAAATTTTTGTTTAAATTCCTCTATGTTCAGTGTCCAATATATTATTGTAAATCACTGATCCATCAATAAACGGCTTTTGTTGACTGGACGTAAACTAAAAGCCACGGTAGGTCTCAAAGCACCTGTAACATTTATTATGGTCTTGCTTTTATTTGTAGGTGTGTGTTTGCATATTACTTTATGACATTTGTTAGTGTTAATAAATAAGAATTCGTAATGAGGTTGTAAAACTGTCTCTTCATTTTGAGTCCATCATCAATGCTTCACAATTCACAGCCTGTTTAAAAAGTTGAGGCAAAACAGAATCACATAGGGCGAGTGTAAATTCCAAGACAAACTATTTTTTTAGATGACATGCAAAGAAATGACTCGAGGTTTTTAAATTCTTTTTTCTTTTTTACATGAACGTGACTCTCTCTCACCCTCTCTGTTGTGTTAGTGAAGTGCTGCAGACTCTACCCACTTAAAAGAGCCAAGATCTTTATAAACCTACAATGTTCTGTAACACACACTAAAACTGTTCCACCATGTGTGCATAAAAGGTATCTGATTGCTGTTACAAATTCAGATAATTGTACTTGCTTTAGAAAACAAAAGAGAGATGAGAAATGATGGCGTTGGCTGAGTAAGCAGGAACTTTATCAGTTCGGGTCAGTCGGTGCGGTGAGTGTGGAAGCTGGTTGGACAGCTACCAGCAGGGTCTCTTTCCTCCAGTTCACAGCTTTAACAAGTCTGATTTGGAGTGACCTGGGGAAACGGTTTAATGACTGTTTCTTGACTGCATTTCAGCACATTGTGGGTGGGTGGTCTGGCACGACAGACAGGGCAGGGACGCCACTCAGATGTACAGTGCACTAAATAGACGTTTCAATCAGAACAACAAACACTGTTTGTTTCACCGGCTCAGGAAAGTACCCGATTAAGTCTTGTTGTGTTTATTTGTCATTCCAAACAGCTTGATTTCTGAGGGAGGCTAGTCCACTGATTTGTAACAGATAATGTTTGGGGTCATAAGAGATCTGTGAACTTTCTGTTGACTGTATTTTCACTTTGATGCCTTGTTTTATCTTCAGTTTATTCCTTAAAATATTAATGTGAAATATCATTCAGGGTCCCTTTTTCCCCCCACTATTTTACTGGTTGATAATGCAAAGCCTCTCCTGTGACCTTGCCTTAATAACCATCACAGACTTTTAATGGAAGTCTCGGCGCCATATCTCATCAGCCACTCTCCTTCACAGCGTTTCCTCGAAGCCCAGTGTCCAAGTGTCATTTCTTTCATCTGCAATTAATCAACCATCACGTTTATTGTGAGTTTGTTAGGTTTGCGCTCCCCATCCCTCCCCGCAGCCCCTGCCAGGTTTATGGTCAACACAGAGCCGACGCCAGGATTTAAGAGAGTCCTGCATGCTTTTCAAGTTTTATGTCCCTGTAACACTCTATAAATAGATGACTGAGTAAAACAACATGTGATTTTTAGATACGACATATAGATGGAACATGTGATTTTTGATATCTGCAGTTTCACTCTTGAAAATAATGATAATGAACATCTCCACTGAGTTGATGGTGCAGTAAATAGATTTTTTTCACTCAATAAGTAAAAACACAAATGTTTAAATTTATAATGGGAAATGAGTGAATGATCAACTGTAACTCCTCTCAGCTCTGTTGTTCTTTGGTCTTACTTTAATGTAGTGGAGACGTGCGCTTCAGCATCACAATAAGATCCATGTCTTTCAGGTATTGTTTGTCTTAATTTCCACCTGAAAATGAACAGTTACATGTCAGCTTCTCAACCAAAGCCATGTTAATTTATTTTCACTTCGCTAATGGAAAAAATATTCCCCCTAATTACAGTAAACAGAAACTTGCTATTTCATATGGAATCATTCATGTCTGATGCCTGACCGTGATAAGACACTTTTGAAGTTCCACTGTATATGTTGTAAATTGTTTCTTTGAGGACCAAAATCACCCCTGCTGCACTCGTGGGAGTAGAGCGCAGAGTGGGTACCACTCCAGCACTTGGAATCTGGGCCAAAACTTTCCAAACATCTCTTCCTGGTGCCTAAAATTAGCAGCATAATGAGGTAGTGGCTTCCTCTTTCTCTGAACTAATAACCCATCCCTGAGGGACGGCATGATGTGGACTAACACTCCAGATCAACAGAAAATCTCTTATCAACACTCAAGGCCCCAGGACTGAATATTGCTCTGCAAATAAAGTGCAAAGTCCTGGATTTTAAAGTTGAATGCTCTTTGTTTAAAAAAATATATGCTTCCTACTGGACCCAGAAAAGCTAAATTTTCCTCTACAGCGTATTTTTCCACTGTCTAAATTACGCCTTCCCTAAAAAGAGTTTTTATATGGCTAGGGAGAATAGAAAAGACATGCTTAAGTAGACTCCACTTCATTATTAAACCTATAGGTCACATTTAATTGCACTTGCATTAATCTGTTTTATTTCAGCTAATGAGTGCTGCCATAAATTTAACTGAAGGTGAGGAATTTTTATGACCTTCAGCAAACTTTTGATCAGGTGCTGAAGCTTTTGGGGGGAAAACGAAGTGGAGGATCTTTACTGTGTACAGTACAGTGTCCGATTACACAACGGTTCGATTTCCAGCTCTCATTAAGAATTTGCCGTCACACGTAATGGATCGCTTTCAGGTTTAGTGGAGTCTTTTGTTTGAGGGTCAACTTCAACAGTGGCAGTTAATCCTGCAGAAACAAGCCAGACAGATTTTGTGTTATTTATACCTGAAATTCTTGAACATCCACAGCAGTGAAGTGTTGGCACGCTAGCCAGGGTGAGGCTGCTACGCTTGGATGACTTTTGTTTGGTTTTGTTATAACCTTTTTTTTTTTGCAAAGGGAACATAGAAACGAGGTCCATATTTATTTATACATTGCAATTATGGCCTTTTTCATTAGGTCACACTTTTGAATATTTTTTTGAAAGAGTACAATTGCTGACACGAGTTACATAATGTGGCAGGAATATAGATGCATGGATAAAAAGAAACAAGTTTTATTCACATTAATTTCAGGTAAAGTAGATCACATTTACAGCAATTCCACTGTGTTTGTGCAGGAAAAATCTCATACCAGTGTTTCCATTGTGAGGCAACAAAGAGCATCATAGCAAGAGAACGTTGGGGGTCAAGGGGAGGCCATCAACAAATTAATAAAATTGCACTGTATCAATGAAGCCCATTTAGAGAGATTTCAAATACTCAGCTGGCCATACTCAGGTTTAATATATTAATTTTAGCCAAGCTGGTCACTTTTACTGCACAAAGGCTGTCTATAATATATATTTGCCATAAATATGAACAGTGCAAACACGCAGAAACACAGACGAACAAACAGGACACTGAATATATAAACCACAGCCACCAGGTGAAGACAATCACACACTCAGGCACAGATGAAAGTCATCAGGGCAACAATGAGACCTGAGGTGAGGAAATCAATGACAATAAACAGAATCTCAAAATAGGACAAGAAATAAAACATGTACTATGACACCAAAATCATATAAATGACAAAAGAGGAGTTATAATTTTTGTCTAGATCCCAATAGACCATTTTATATTGTGACAAAAATAAAATATTTATACAAAGCAACTGATTACAACAGTCAGAAATTAACTAAATGTTTATTAAATATAAGACACGTGGAAAAGTGACCCGCGAAACACAAAATATGATGCCACAATAATTCTGTGGGAAAGTAACTTGGTTTTCTTATCACACTATAGAAAACTTTATACACACACACACACATATATATATATATATATATATATATAAACATAGATAGATATATAGATAGATAGATACATATATAGATACATATAGCATATCATTATTTATAATGTTGACGTTATTTTGGACTACTTAAACATGACACTGGCACACACACGCACAGACATATATTTTAATGAGTTTGCAAAAAACATGCATAATGCAACAACCTTTTTTTTTTGCACTCGAAGGTTTCTTTAAAATTGGCTTTAGGTTGAGATTGTAGTCATTTTGGTTGTAATTGCTTGGTTTTGTGAAAACATCAACATTTGCACTACGTATACCCTGCGTCACAACAAATTAAAACTTTATAGTTTAAATTTAAAGTTTATCATGGCACTATTTTATGGTCTGGCCCCCTCAAGATGAAATTGGGCTGTATGTGGCCCCTGAACTATAATATGTTTGACACTTGTTGAGGTCTAGCAAATACTGAAGAAGCTGCTTTATTTTAATGTGTTACAAGTGACATATTCTGAGGAAGAAGACAAAAAGTATTCTGAAATTTTGGCCAGTCTTCAGAATAAACAGATCATTCAATAATAAGCTATCTTACTATCTGATGGATAGACGTCCAGCATGTCTTTTTGAACCTGAAACCTATTCCGGCTCATTGACTCCGGGACGCCTCTGCAAGAACCAACATGTTCTCAAAACAAACAGCACAACCTGTACAGGAGTCCAGACCAGGACCTCAAGAGCCAGACACTGGGAGTACTTCTGACAGCTGTTTCCTGTTATGTAACTACACACAGCTGCTTTTTCCAAGAGAGGGCATCTTGGTGTTGTAGACATTTCTAAGGGTCAAGAGGAAGAAAAATAATGCAGCTTTAATAGTGACCAACAACAGACCACCAAGGTTTCCCCTGTTTTGCGTGCAACGTTCTGAGTCACCAGAAATGTCAAGCGCGTTTGCCGGTTTCTGCTCTTTATTTGATGAAGCTGCGACTCGTGACAGTTCGTTATAGAAACTGCTCATATAATTGGTGATACCTACAGGATCTGTGCTATGAGGCTAAATGCATTACACTTGCATTACTTCTCACAAACTATACTACTAAGCTAGTTTTTCACTTCCTGTTTTAAATAGTAAAATAAGTCCATATTTTTTATGTCGATGGAGGCCCTTAATACACCTTTCATTCATTAGTAGCACAGCATAACTGGAACACCTCACAAACATTACATTAAAGGCATCACATAGTATTTCCTTGGGCTCTGTGATTTGGTATGATAAGGTTTTACAGGAGTTTAACGTCATGTTCTTTTTCCTATTAATAGTGGGAATGCGGCCAACTGGTATTAATCTTATCCAGATAATGTGTTGATGCACTATTTCCAGAAAGCCCGGCACATCAGGGAATTTCTTTTCTTTTCTGAGGCAGGTCTGTGAAATCCTTAAAAAATAATACAAAGAAAATGTTATAGCCTTCGAAAAGCTTCAGGCGCGTTAGTTTCCTCCTCGACATTTTGCTCGAGAGAACAGAAGATAAATGAGGGAGCAGTAATGTCTGGGAAAAAGTCTGAATATTTGGCTGCTGTTCTCTATGTAAATATTGCTCCGGATTGTTTGAGGTCCCTTTGCAAAACAAACGTTTTACATATTGAATAGATTATCATACTTCTCCAAACCTGGACACTGTATGCTAGCATGTGAACGTGTCTTTAACCTCCATGGATGGCCGACAGAGGCGGGACCACCCTTAGCAATGAGCTGCATGGAAGTCACTTTATGTGGAAGTTTGTGTCCTTTGAAATGCACCATTTGTGATGGTTATCAGATGCAGCTCAGTGAGCATCACAATCCATCCTTCACTAAGGACTTCCCAGTGACCCTGCCATGTACTTAGCTGGCCAAGGGGCTTCAAAGGTCCTCTCAGTATCCTTCATGTAATGATAAATAAATCAGACATTGAAGTAATGAATTGCTCCCAAACAATTCTTTTTTTGGTGGCATATTTCACATTTTTCACAAATGACATATACTACTCTAAAGATTAATTAATTATTCAGAAATAAGTGTGTGTGTGTGTGTGTGTGTGTGTGTGTGTGTGTGTGTGATGAGAAGAAATCATGAGTTTTATGGCTTTATGTAAAAGCATATCTGACTTTTCACAATCAAAATGTGTAGTAGGCTTACAGTCTTTATTTATTATCCATCCCGACGGTGCAGAAACAACACACTCAATGTCCCCAAAAAGAAACAGTGAGGCCAAGCAGTCTCCAGGGGGTTAACTCGTTGTACAGTTCAGACTTTGGTTTTCATGCTTCTCTTTTGGGGTCAAAGCCACAGATAGCTCCTGACTTTAGTCAGCTGTATGTCAAGGATTTGTCTGGTCGCCGTGGTCATGCGCGAACATCATAGGCTGAAGAAGGAAGAACCATGTTGGAAAGCCAGAAAGTAGTCGGTGTGGCCATGAACCTGGATGACAACTGATCAGTGTCAGAGATTAATTGGCCTTCTTGAACCCCTAGAAGCCACGCCCCTTGAGGAGGAGGGAGAGAAGCACAGAGTGCTGGTGTATGTTGAAGAAGGTCTTGTAGCGAAACATTCTTTAGGTTTGTGCTGTCTGTTTGAAAGGGATTGGAAATATGTAGAGAGCTCGTGCACTCGAGTAACCCCCTTCCCATTTGTTCACTCCTGATTAGTTATCTGTTACTCATTTTTGTTAATTTTGTACTTTTTGTTCTTAGCTTTTTTTGTTTCAGTATAGTTTTAGCTTTGCATTTTAATCAATTCTCCTTTAGTTAATTCGTTAAGTTTTTGAGTTTACTATGAGCAGTAGAACTTCATTGCGACTTGCTTGTTTTTGTTCTTTTTGTAGCAGATTTGTTAGATTTGTTTCAGAACAGAAAAAAATAAATAACATTGCTAAACAACTTTTCGTCTGGTACTTTTAAGGCGCATCCCCTTTTTTCCACATCAAGCAAGACTCTTAACGTACATCCATTCAAAATGAGTGTT
>OMNM01000996.1:0-16306 GCA_900302745.1 Parablennius parvicornis
ACAAACACAAACGGCCTCTTCTCTGCAAGTGACTCATTGAGTTTTGTGAGACAGTGTGTTTGCACAAGTGTTATTGTGGGTATTTGTGAGAAAACTGTCAGTTGGTTTTAGATCCTGTTTCACGTGTCCTGTCTAAAACCTGTCCAGGATGTCAAACCAGACTGTGACATCCAAGCTACAGGACTGCAACTTTCAGTGCGGTTCAGTGTTTTTTTTTTTTTTTACTGCAGTATTTTGTGTATTTGTCCACATAGAGACCAATTCTCTTTACACCAGATTCTAATCATACAAAGAGACACTAAAGCAATGACAATGCATCTCACTCATGTGCCGTCTCTCATCAGCCTCACACCATCGAGTCTTGAGATGATTTAATGACTTGAGCAGCCCCTTAATGCGTGCCCCCTCTGGTTTCTAAGCTGACCGGACAGTGCCAGTCTGGCACTGCCCCACTTTCCATTCGCCTGAAAAGGCATCACTACAACCAGTCTGATTTAGCCATTTTGGGTTCTGCCATGTGACACTGGATTTTAATAGGAATGGAAAGTTCCTGTCCACTATTGGACTGCGGGAACACTTTCCATGCATTTACACAAGTGCAAGAGACTGTGTCCAAATATCACCCTGCTTAGGACGTGTTAAACCCCACGATGGAACAAAATATACAGTTTAATATCCACAAATCCCTTCTGTGTGTTGTTAATGGCACCTTCCAACAGTTCTTTATATTATCCGCTCCCATCTGGTCTGGTGGGTTACACACTAATGCCCTCAATGCATTAATATTGTTGCTGGTTACTGTGGCATCACTAAGCATGTATATACATTTTAACTTGCCAATCCAGTGGAGTGTTGCTCTTCCTTTGCAGAGTCACACATGACTAAATAACAGGATTGATAATAATATTCTGTTCCTCCTCCTTCCTACTTCCTATTGATCTGGTGTGTTTGTGTGTTTTGCTTAATGCACCACGTTCACCAAAAATGCACGGACTATTGATCAGGGAATTAGTTGATTGTTTTTATTCATGCTCTTATCATGGGACAGCGTTTCTCCTTCCACCATCATGACCTGCCATACTGCAGACAGTCCTCCAAAGTCCATTATGGCTCTGCTGCTTGTTAAACTGTCTCTGTAATCAGGCCAACACAGGAGCATCACTTTCCTCCAAATGGCCTCCTGCAGCTTTTACCAGTGTTTGTTTAGATGGGCGCCTTATCAACAGATACTGTTAAGTCTGCTGTCTGGGGTTGGCAGGACTCCAGCTCCCAGAACTCACTGTTCCCATAAACCACAGGCAAAGCTGCTTTGTTTTTTTTTTTCCTTCTCCCTTTTGTGGAACTACTGTATTTCTTCCACTGTATCTCTGGCCAGGAGAGGAGAGAGAACCATTCCCTTTGCGATCAGTGCAATTAGCTCCATAGTCTGAGTAGAAAAGAGACACAGAAGTCTCTTAGTAAATGCTGGCTATTCAACTATTCAACTACTCACTTGATAACTGGTGAGGCTCAGTATTTGTGTGGGTGTGCTGGTCCCCTCTGCAGGCTGTGAGGAACAAAGAAATCATGTCTCTGTGAAAGGACGGTGCTGTTTATATGGACCGCTTGGACCTTTACGAAGCTGGTAAATGTCAGAGAAATATTTAAACCGTTTGAAATATTCAGTGAGCAAGCGAGTGCCTGAAATATTCTCACTTTCTGCGAGATAATGGAGTCTAAGTTTCCTCTCGACCGGCGGCATCCTGCAGCCTGTCTCGCTGTGTCTTCTCTTTCTGAGGCTCATTGATAAGACGAAGACGTGCACACACTCGCGCGTCCCACACCAGACGGCGCCGTCTTCGTTTAGCATTTTCTCTCCTCGGTGTGTTTCCCCAAACGCCGTGCAGAAAAGAAGCTGTCAGGTGGAGGTGATGAATGAGCTTAATCAAGCACATCTCAACATAATAGACATTTATTGCGCCCTAAATTGAATCAACATTGATATTCATTTTGCTCACAGAGTTAAAGTCAGAAGATATCATTTTTCAGCATCCTGTTCTTATTTCACCTCCAGCTGCACTCGCGTCGCTTCAGATCAGTTTAAAGCTCACAAAAGGACAATGAAATCCCACATCCATACAGGTGTAGTCTATGGTTTGCATGTAATATTCTCTATTTAATTTATCGAAAGCAGATTTTCATTATTGTGTGTCATTTTTCCCGTTGAGGGGGTTTGAGTTTCTGCGTTGCGACTGCGCTTCTATAAGATCTAATACTGCAGGTCAGAAAGCCCTTTCAAATGTTTACAAATGTGACAGGAAGGTGTCTTGTCCAAAATTCAGTATGAATATGTAAAAGAGTTAAAGTAGATGAATGAGGTGCTAATATTATCCCCTCGGTCTCTGCAGCTGCTGCTCTTCAGTGCAAAAGCTTAAAAAGGGCGAAGAGATGAGATTATACCAGAGGGGAAAATGAGAGATGATCCTCTCCACTGAGGGCGTCGTGTCCTGAGAATTCGAGGAAGTATTTCATATGTCTTCATCAGCATTCCCTTCATTTTACACTCTACTTTGTGTTTTGTTATACTTTTTCTCACACTCAGTATTTTTCTTTTCTCCTCTTCATGTCACACTGACACTTCACCCTCTTGTCTTGAGTATCCTCGTGTTTCATCGCCTCCTTTTCAAAGCCTCACTCACACAGCAGAGGAGTGCAGGAGAGCTGGATGGCAGCGGATCCTGTGTAGCTCCATACTGGTTATAGATATCAGGCTTTGGCAGGGGAATCAGAAAATTCTCTTCTGGGCCAAAAAAACCTCTGGACTGAGTTTTTTTTTTTTTTTTTTTTCACAAAAATGCACTTGCCTAAAGCTTAAGATCTTCCGCAGATATCCTCTTAAATATTTTGAGTTCTGGGATTGAAGGTTTCTAAGTCACACATCTGAGAGACACGAAGTACTGGATTATGATTGAAGTTGATTTTTGTGTGAACTGACTCCGTTTATTTCCAGGAAGGTCGCACTGAGGTACACTCACCAAGACGAACAAAACCCTTAACATTCGTCTGCGATATTCAAAAAACATTATTTAATGAAACACCTCACTTTGACCTGATAGATTTGGGATTTTTATTACATTTGGCAGCATTTTTTCCAAAGGTTTTTGTATCTACATGAGAAATGGGTAACTGATCTTTGCGTATTCAACAAAAATGTAGTCCTCATTACCTCGAGAAGGCTGTGGCTTGTCTTCCAATCCTCAGGTTGACGATCCGATCCGTAAATCTCCCTGGCTAGAGGCTATTGATGTGTGTGTGAATAGGTGAATATGACAGATAAGCAAAATTTGATTAGATATAAAAATGAGATGGGTAACTTGCGACCATGACTACCAGAAATTATGAAAATTATTTCCATATATTATCGCGAAAAAACAACTTAATCTGTCTATATTAGGTTCAGTAAATCAACAGGCATGCATCAGATAATTTGAACTTTAAAAATGCAATCATTAATACAGTAATTAGGGTGTGTGTGTTGCAAAATCAATAAGATGTTTGTAAATTGGCTCACTGGGATCAAAGAGTGGAGACTGGGGTTGTACGTGGCCCACAAACTATCATTGGCTGAGTCTGATCTAGATAAGCTCATTCTTGTAATGACCCCCTTTCAGAATTCATCCACACAGATATTTTCCATATTTATATGGTGTTCTTTGACCTATGACCTCTCCTGGGTCTATCCTGTTTTGTTTTGTTTTTTTTTTTTATCTTTTTTCTGACTGACACGAAACCCACTGAGATGGTGTTAGTTGTGTTTCTTCTGCGGTTTGAATTATTCATCAGAGGAAGCGTAATCTTTCACAGAGGATCTGGTGGACAGGCAGATAGTGAGAGATGGCTTATGAAGAGACGGGTATTGCACTCAGAGGTACAGGTAGTAAACCACAGCTGTCTCTCCCAGAAATGGTTTTATTCAGTGAGAAAGTAATGATGCAACGATTGGCTGTAAATAATTTCACGACCTACATGCCACTGTTTTCTTTGTGCTTCTTTTTTTTCTAGAGGATTAAGAGAAATCTGGTCCTTTTTTTTTTTTTTTTTTAACATCAGCCGTCATGAAAAACCTTTATTGTATTCGAAAGTGGTCTGTGAGGAAGAGTTCCAGCTGGATCTTTTGTTATGATTTTTTTTTTTAATTACAAAAAAAATCCTAATGAATATTCATTCAAGCATTCCAATCAGACTCTAAATGTTTAATGTTTTGTGCATTTTCTGCTATAAAAAAAGTTTAGAATATATCCATTATTTTACTCCTTGTGTAGGACGACTTTGTGCTTTTGTCTCACGGATCATAAATTTGCCCTTAATCTCAATCTGACATATAGACAAGGCAGTATGACAGCCACTTGAGATGTAATAACTCGTCTGCTCTTTTCTGTGCCCAATATATCCACGGGCTAGACAGGGTGGGCTTTCCCTTTCACCCCTCTCCGCCATCAAACCCCCCAGGCCACAGTGTGACCCACACAGGCACCCAACCGGAAGACTCGCACCACTTTCCATGTCTACATCCTCCCCTTTGCCCTGGCACATATATCTTTATATGACCTCATTAACCAGGGGTAGCCTTCTTAACTGGCTTTACAGTACATTACAGTACAACATCAGTGTAACCTATTGACCCTAATGAGGGGAAACCCCCTGACTTCCTAAACGTGACCTATTTAATATGCAGTTTGCACTCAATTAAAACACACGTCAGATACAGTACATGCCTCCTATTTTTCCCCAACTGCCCTTAGTCACTTCCAAAAGTCAGTGTGAAATAATGTTTCCATTTAGGTTTAGTCGAGATATTAATGTTGTCACGTTTCTTTACAACGCCATGGCTCCCCACACTTGAAACAGGAAGGACTCGACCAAACTGAGGCTTTCACTCGTTCTTTGTTTATTTTCAATGACGAGAAAGGTGAAAAATCTTTGAACACAAACAAAATCCAAATAAGTTCAATACTTTCTATAAACCAAGGTAAGTACAAATGTTAAAGTATATTTTAATCTAAATAATTTCTAAATCATTTAATAATTTTTTTCTAAATCAGTGCAGGCATGCAATCTGTAAAAGTAACCTATTCCTGCCATGTCTACATCAATCATAAAGGGCACAATTTCAACTTAAATGCAACAATTTCCCAACTGAAACATTTTTATTTTATGCAATTTTCAGATCGCTGCAAAAAATGTGTAGGGAACGGCTCAAATTACCATGATATATAACTGTTACAGTTTACAGTTAAATTATAACACGATGAAAGAGTCGCTTTTTCACCTCATAATTGTATGGAAACAGTGAACCTTCTTAATTTTGTAGATTCAACATAAAGCTTTTCCAGGCATTATATTTAATTTTAGCTTATAGGTCATGAAAATCAGAAACAGTGTTTTAAGATATTCATATTTTATGAGCTCCGATGTGTCTTTAAACCTAAAATTATCAGATTTAAATTGTTTAAATTGCTTGAAAGTAACATTTTTATGTCATGAGTGAATAGATAACATGGAAAACAATCACTTATCAAGGATGCACAAGTTTTTTGAGACATGTCTGTGTACACAAACTTGTAATAAAACTAAGTCAAACAATAGTTTTTGCCATGAATCTTAATGAAAAGTAATTACTCCATTGTTTGTGTACATTATCGACAAGAGTAAAACACATTTCCATACCGTATCCTGGAAGAATTTGAACACCTTACGTTGCTGTTTCTTTAAGTATTGACATGATTATTATTCCAGCTAAATATAGCCGACCGCTGTTGGAGGCGCCCACAACCTGTCTGTGGTTAGTCCGGACTCTCTGAAGAGTTCCTCCGGGGTGAAAAAGAGAAACGGTGAAGTAGATTCCTGCCAAGTGGCAGCACTTCATAGTCCTGATGCAGTCCCGACTCGGGCCCGTATGCACTGGTGGGCGTGCTCATCATTGCGAGTTCTTCTCGGCTATTTCTGTGTGTGTGAGTGGGTTGAGATCATGTCGAGAAGCGCTCCACTTGTTGGCTGGGGTTGCAGCTCACGCAGTGTGGAAGTTGGCTATCCAGTGTTGTAAATTAAGTCTCCGTTTGAATTTTTAATCAATACACTGGAAAAGATAAAAAACAAAACAAAACTGATGTGATGCAAGATTAGTCGCTGCTTGGAAATCTCCTACATGTTAATAGAAGTCTGATATCTTGATCAAGGACACTTTGATGAACGCGGGGACTCGTTCCAGTGAGACTCTCTGATTGACCAACCGGAGGAAACCTTTTTTGGCACCATAAAAGAGGAGAACTCCTCCTATAATCGGTCTGTTTTTAACATAGTCACTGCGGCGCTGCAGCAGTTTCCATCCACCCAGAGAAAGCTGTTATAAAGCTGATGAAACGTCACCTTTGATCTGTGTATTTGTCTTTCTGCTACTAGACGGGATCGTTTAACAGAGAGGTGTCCAACTTTAAAAGCCTTCTACCGCTGGATCGACTGCATCTATTTAGATTATATGGCTGTGAAATGAATCATTCTGCCTCTTTTTCCAAGATAACGTCAAACTTTCAGTATCACTGTGTGTTTTAGCTGATAGTGAGTAGCTCATGTTAAAAATGTGTGGCGAATGATTAGTGGTCAAACTGAGGACGTTTTAGGGGCCATTATAATGACTCATATGTCCACACAAAGCATTATTTCTCTGCTCCCTGACAGAATTTTCTGGATACAGTAAACTAAGTTATGCCAAATCCCATTATCGTTTTCAGGGAGTAGGAGGGTTAAAGATCATTGTCTTCTTTGTAGTAATTTACTACCTTTGTCATGCATCAATTGTGCTCAGTTCCTTAGCACTGTCAAGTATTTATCTCACTAATGAGAGAAGATAAAAGTTTTTTTTCTTTTCATTTTTCATTCCTCTTAGCTGTTTCCAGCTCATGTTGCCTTAAATTACCTTCTGCTGCTGGAAGTTGAACTGAGGTGAATTTCAAAGTTTCCCATTGATTTATATAACATTTCTCTCTGTTTTAGTAGTCTAACACTATTGATCTTAAGATTTGCTCTTCAACTCTGACTTTCACAGATTGAACATTAGCAAATATGGGTGTGTTACACTGTACAGTCAATGAATGTGAAGCCGCTGCGGATCATTAATGGCACTGATGTATTGTCTTTGTCTTCCTCTCTTGCAGTTGGGATGAGAGCAGCTCCATTAGCAGCGGGCTGAGTGACGGCTCAGACAACCTGAGCTCGGAGGAGTTCAACACCAGTCCCACTCTCAACTCCCTCCCGACCACTCCCATTGGCTCCCGCAGAAACTCAGCCGTTGTGGTAAGTGACACACACTCGCACGCACACACATTACTGTGTCACACAAATGAATAAGCGGCGACTTTTAGGTAGAGCAGCATTTGATTAATCAGTTAATTCACTGATGTATCAATGAGGAGCTGAAGGACGTTTTCCTGTGCAGCAGGACAAAGCCTAATTAAGTATTCTACACAACACAACACAGAATGTATGTCACATCTGCAGTGATCAGTGCAACCGATATAGTTAATCCTGGCCAGCTGCATTATTCCTCTCTGTTAAAACGTAAACTGCAACAGTAGAATCGTGTAATTTAGGGAAATCACCAAGCTTTAAGACTGTGCATAGTTAGCTACTGTATTTGTTGCCACAATGCATCAATATACTCTTGAGTGTGTGTGTGTGCTGTGGTGTTGGGGCTTTACTCCAGGGAGAGGAAGATCTGGGACTTGTGACCTCAGTGCTTTTAAAATCGTCAGTGTTTTCCCAGAGCGCCTGATTTAGGTCACACCTCTGCAATGTGGTTTATGTAGTAGGATTTTAAGAGGGAGAGAGAGAGACGATGCTAGACAGAGAGACGGAGAGCTGGAATCAGCGTTACCATAGCAACGCAAGCACAGGGATGCTCAGAGTGTGGGTCTTTGTCTTCTCCCTTATACTGAAGGAAAGGTCTAGTGCGATAGCCATCTGCGCATGTGCACACGAGAACACACACACACAGACACACACACACACACACACACACACACACACACACACACGCACACACTACACAAAATAACCCAAGAGGGAACCTTGGTCTATTTTGTCATTTTTACTTTTGATGACAGTGATGTGATGAAGTTTGGCATCTATATTAGTTGGCACAATAATCAACAACCTCAATCTACTTTTATTCTTGAAAATAACATGTATCCATCAGAAGGAAAAACAATGCGATGACACACACATTGTATATGCCAACTACAGACATAAAAGCCTCTAAAGCCCAAATGGGACTCAAACAGAAGGTAATGAAACAAGTTTGCAAACCACAATGTTGTGCAGCCTCAGCGTGTCTTCATAGGTTAACTAAAAAGCTGAGAAATGCAAATGTATTAATTCCTTCCTATCATGTGACTTCACTGCTGTAAACTCTATCTACAACGTGATCTGATCCTCATTGAAACAAGAAAGTCTTTATTGACTTTACTGACACTCCCTCATTTTTTTGAGTTGTATGACAACAGAAAATCAACTAAATTGTGCCAATTAACAATCCTGGGAAAAAACAGTTTTATATGACTTATACATTATCAACTCAGGAATTGTGATTAATAAAATATTTGCTGTTGTGCATTATTACACAATGTCAAAACAAAACTATTGAGTGCAACAAGAAGAATCCATTCATTTGCTATACCTTTTATTATCTTATGGTTGACTATGGGCAAAGGTTGGATAAACCCTGGAGAAGTCATCAGTCCCTCAATCAGTCACACACTTATATCCACATTCAACCCCACAGGCAATTTATAGGGACCAATTAACCTCAAATGCATGTTTTTGGGGTGTGGAATGAAATTGGAGTACCTACAACAAATGCACACATGCACAGGGAAATATTTAGGCTGTTTGCAGTCCCTTTCTCCTGTGATTAAATTTTCACCTCTGTTCTTTATAAATATTTCAAATTGTCTGGTTTTATATATTACAAACATTCTGAGAGGCCAGTGAAGTTAAAGTTTGTGGACAATTATAGATTAAAATAATGGTGAGAAGGCAATAAATGCTTTTGTCAAAAAAAAAAAAAAAAAACTACATACAATACATTATCTTCTATATAAACACAAGGAACCTGAGTACTGGGTGTGTTAGTGTCTTCTATAAATAAATCTGTTTGGCTTTCTTTTATAACCATCTATGAGCACCCCTTGACAAACTCACCTGACAATTCTCTATGTCCAGAAAAGGTGTCAGTCTCTTGGGTGACAATGAAGAGGACATTGTCATTGTGTGTGTTTGAAAGCCAGAGGGGATCCATGGATACCTGTGTGTCTGTGCATGAGCAACCCACAGCCTGCTATGAGGAGCGATGGATGTTAAGGCCTGGAGGTGCTTGAAGCCTGAGAGAAAACTAAGTATTAAAATAGGGCTGTTTATTAAGGAACCAACAAACTGAATAAAACATACAACTTTCACAAGACTTTTTGTACAAGACATACTGCATTATCATGAGGAGCGAACATATATTTTTCTATAAAATCTTTTGACATTCAGCGGTCTTCAGTTCAAAAATCTTGATTGTATTTTTCATAATGTCTATCGTTACTTCTGCTCAATTGCTTCACAAACCAGCTGGAAAGTTGTCAATAAAATCACTGTTGCACACACCACATGATACATCCTATCCATATCTTCTCCGGTCATGAGGTAACGGACTTGAGACCATTCAAAGTCAATAGAGACCATTGGATTGTCACTTGGAAAGAGAAGAGGTATCGGTGAACACTTGAATAGACACTAGAGAGAGGAAGTCCAAAATTCAAGTGAATGCTAGTACTTGCTGAGATAATAAAGAGACCGCATTGGGCCAATGCTGACAGAGGTTGGTTGTTGTGGAGGCTGTATTAATAATGATCCGTAAGATGAAGAGTGTGTGGTAACTGGACGACGTGTGATCCAGCAGCAGACTGCTCTCGCATGAGCAGCATGTGGTACCTGCTACACCTAACAGTCTGGTGTTTTGTGCAATTAGTTGAATGACGATGCCAAGGAGTTCTGGTTTGTTTCCAGCTCAGTGTGTGCGCACAGTCTGACTCAGTGCAATGGTCTCACACTTGAAAGCCACTCTGCTGGATGTGGTGGAGCTGCAGGCGAAGAGACTGTATGCTGCTTATGATTCTCCTCTGGTGGCCAATCAAACAGACCCCAATGCGCCTGATGTCGCTGAAGAGGAGAAGAAGATTTATGCAATTTTAAGTGAATTGCTTGACAAAAGCAAGTGGCCTACTTGTACTACAAGAAAAACATGCAAAAAAATAGGATGCACCCATGCATGTCACTTTAAATTGCAATAACGTCACTGTAAAAATGACATGGCATTGGTTAAAATGCTGTAATAAAAGTAGCAGTAATTACATACACTGAGTGGTATACTTTGCAAATTAAAGTGACATCAGATTCATGACAACACAGTTATTAGGGGAAGGAACATAGAAAATATCAATCAATGAAAAAAAGACATATCATACAAACATTCAAGGGAAGGTATCCTGATACACGCATGCTATACACATGTTTTCTGGATAAAACTCAACAGCAGAGTCAATTTCATTACAGTGTCACAATATTTTCTGCTCCTTTGATGCTACCTCTGTTTCCTGTAAGTGTGCTTTTTGAGACGGTAGCTACACTCTAGATAATGTGGCTCCACTCACTCTATACTCATGGTAGAAATGGAATCCAGTGTTGTGTATCCTGCTGCAAGGAAGTTGTTCTTATACTGGCTCATTTTGATGGAGTCGAGCCAGTCGCCGATAGAGATGAACAGAGGGTAATCCGGCATGTCCTCCGGAGAGTCGGGGTAGCTAAGATGACAAACACAATATTTACCAATGCAAATAAAGTTAGAAAGCTGTTGAGATTATTAGTGAATATCATTTCAATACAAATGTGGGTTTTAATAACAGAGTAGCTCCTAGATGATAATAATACTTCAAACTTCTCAAAAGCAAAGTTTGACCCTCAATGTACTGTCTGAAAGCTGGTGTGAAATATCTTGCAGACCCTACTCAAATAGACAATATATCTCAGCAATTTTGTTTGTTTTATTTCATACAAAATCACATGGATATTCCCACAGTACCGCTTTGTACGTGACAAGTTTTTGATGCTAAAGTACTTCATACACTCAGTTGACTCTCACCTCTGAACATCATTAACCAGAGTCAGCAGACTGCTGGGATTGATTATGAGTTTGTCGAGGAACGAGAGCACGTCGTGGAAGCGTGGCCGCTGGCTGGACTCCTTCTGCCAGCAGTGCAACATCAACTGGTGCAGCGTCACGGGGCATCCCATCGGGGCAGGTAGACGGTAGCCTTCCTCAATCGACAAAATGACCTGAGAAAAAGCATCGAAACAAATGCATGGAATTACACACACACACACAAAAAACCCTTAATCCTAAAGAAAACTGTCACGATTCAGTTGCTGTGAAGTTGTATGATCAGCAGCCTACATCTTGATTGGACATCTCCCAGTAGGGCCTCTCTCCATAGGACATCACTTCCCACATGACAATGCCGTAGCTCCACACATCACTCGCAGAGGAAAACTTTCCGTAAGAAATAGCCTCCGGTGCTGTCCAGCGAATCGGTATCTTCCCTCCCTGACACAGAGAACAAACGTAGTCAGGTCATATATTCAGATATTACGGGTCACAAGAAATTTGTGATATCACCCACACTCACTGAAGCTGTGTAGGCCGCTTCAGTGTCATCTTCAAGGATTCTGGACATGCCGAAATCAGACACCTTACACACCAAGCTTTCATCCACTAAGATGTTGCGAGCAGCGAGGTCTCTGTGGACGTAACCCATATCTGAAAGGTATGTCATGCCCACTGCGATGCCGCGCAGCATGCCAACCAGCTGGAGCACCGTGAACTGACCGTCGCGTGTCTGAAAGTACAGATGCTGTCAAAGATTTGTACTTTCTTTTAATCTTTAATGGCAGAAAAAAAAAAAACATAAAAACAATCCACCCGTGTAAATATTCTTCTCACCCGGAGGAATGAGTCGAGTGATCCATTTTCCATGTACTCCACCACTATCATTACTGGCCTGCCTGAGGTAAAATAAAGTACAGGAATCGATTGGAACCAGGGTGAAGAGACCAAAGTTAAGAAAACTGTTAAAAAAACAACAACAACAAAACATTCAAACACATATTAACTTATAAAGTGCTTACTTTTGGTGACAACACCCTCCAGTCTGATGATGTTGGGGTTGTTGAACTGTCCCATGATCGAAGCCTCTCGCAAAAAATCCCGGCGCTGTTGCTCCACATAGCCACCTTTAAGTGTCTTAATTGCAACGGCGATGTCCATCCTTCCAGGTATGCGCAGTCGACCGCTACAAACTTCTCCAAATTCACCTGAAATGTAAAACATTTTTTTTAAAATACAGCACGTATATCTACTCTCAATTCTAAATGTTTATGTTTTGTTGGAGTTTTTCAAAGTAATGAAAGCATCAGAGAACATCAAAGAGGGTAAAGAGAAAATGCATGTGTCAGGAGGTCTTTTTAATTTGGGAGAAAATTCATGATTGAAAGAAACATTTACAAATTTAATCAAACCCACAATTCATCATTGAATTTGTTGGTGCCAAAAAGCTAAAATGAACAACTAGAACAGTAACAACTATTGCTGTATAAAGATCTACCAGATCTGAAATTGAAAGCCTGTAAATAACATGAAAACTGCTTTTTCTTTATTTTCTATGAATCTTGAAAGCTGTTAACATTTTATATCATGTATAAAATGAAAGTGGGGTAATATGGTTCAAGCCCAGTGATGTTTGGGGATCTCATCCATTCACCCTTTAAAAACCCCTGAGATAAGGAAATATTGCTGCTGACAGAAAGTATGAGTTATTTTCTGTTCTTCATTTTTGGAATATTAGTGCATCAAGAGATAAAAAAAAACAAAAACAAACAAACAGCATGAATAAATAATGAACAAGTCCAACTATCTATTAATGAAAACTTATTAATAAATGATTACAGAGAAGTTTGAAGAGAGAAGGCAGATGGATCACAAACTGTTCAGTTCTTTTTCCTTCATTTAGAAAACCAGTGACTGCACAATTTCCCCACCAGATGGAGCCCACATGACAGAAGTTTAACAAATAGGTGGCACCTTTGTAATTATTCAATGGTTTAACAACAGACACAATCTGTTCAGTTTAATGAGCCATCAAACACTATTATTCACAGTCAGCAACGCTGGGTTTATTCCTCCAAGGTACAATGCAATAAATTACTTTAAAATCAGCTGCTGAGAGAAGACGCAATAAACCTCTAAAATCTAAATTCTATAGTAGCCAGACTTCTCATTTTTTATATTTTACTCAATATGACAAAAAGTCACAGGTGAGCCGTACTGGGACATTTTATTAAATTTAAACAATAATCTTTAAAAAAAAACAATAATAGCAAACTTTAAAAAATAGCATATATTATATATCTAAACATATATCAATTTACTGCAGCGATAAAAGTGTATTGATTAGAGCTTGTACGGCTTTTACCTGCACCGATCACCCTCTCAATGCATATGTAGGAGGGGTCTATCTCTCTGGCAAACTCTTCCACAGCCTGAGTGGGGTCTTCGTAGGTATCGGGGTCCACGTATGTCTTTATCCCAGAGAACGGAACTGGAAGAAAATTATGTGCAGTGATATATCAGTAAGTTTTTAAGTTTTGCATAAGTACTGCATATTCCAATAGACAAAAGACGAATAGATTGACAATGACGTGTCAAGGATGCAAAAGATTTGACATTTCGAAGCTCATTTGATATCGAGATTTGTTTTCAATTTTCATTTGTCACTATTTATTTAAATGTGTTTTTGACTGTTAATATAAAATGCATTATGCCAATCACAAGCTCTTACTTATCAATTCATTCAGAAACAATGGTAAGCCTGCAAAGATTTCAATTCAATCCAGGCCACGCATCCAGGCTTCAGACAGTATCCACTCTTTATTTTGCCTAGCCAAAGCCCCATAAACCACTGGAAAGGAACCCGTGACCCTTTCTGGTCATGACCCACCAGTTGAAAAACACTTTCCTCGAACGCCGAAGGGAGATCTGTTCAACCAAACCATAAGGCTTCCTATTTTTGTTGGTGCTCTGCCAAATAAGTTGCTTCCAAACTCAACTGTGCAAGACTATAATTGGCAAAGTATTTGCTTCTATTACAGTGTAGAGTTTCTCTGTTATTTTGTCAAGGGATTTAAAGAAAAGGCATAAAAACGAGAGCGAAAGCAGGAGCTGAGAAAATGCCCCAGAGCGGCGTAAAGAGACATCATTGCAGGCAGTCAGAATTCGGCATCCTCCTCTCTGGCTGAGGCTGGGGACGCCACTGCAGAGAGCACTGTGCATGATGACTGGCACAAATGATAACTTGAAGCAGCTCGTGGTACACCTGGAGCAGATGAGCTGGGGACTAAATGTACTTTATAGCTGTGTCAGCTCATATTGTAGAAGGTTGAAGGCTTCGTCTGAGATAGAAATCCAGTTTGGAGTCTACATTCCACTTCTGTCTCCAGGGGGTCTAAGCTCTGCTCTGTATTAGAAGGAGCCTTTTCCGCCAGTCTGTTGAGCCTGCTGGCGCAACCCCCCGCTTGGGCGATGCCTCCCCAGCACGCCACCAAAAAGAACAAACAACAGGGAAGGATTCACAGTGGCTCGGATTAAAAGTACTCTAATAATCTTCATAATACTCTGATAGAACAAAAGACGCAGACATGTATACTATCAGCAAGAGTGATGTCTTTCTGATGTGATGCGAGCGAAACGCCTACTTCATGTACGGCAAAGACAAAAGATACATGAGGGAGACAACATAGAAAACCACAAATATTTGTGGCGTGCATTTCCAGGCAGGCCCCTCAAGCATCATGGTCATCTTGGATCAATAAGAAATCCTCAAACACATGAGAGAATAGCTGCATTTGTCCCTGCCATGGTCCTCGTGTGGATCGAATCTCGCAAGATTTTGACTGGATTTTTTTTTTTGTGTGTAAAAAGCAGGGTGCCAATTTTTCTCACCAAGAATTACACGTCTCCCCCTCGGGACAATCAATAGCTGTTTTTATCTGTAATTGGAGCACTGCATTTGGGTCAGTACTGTAATTCTTAATCGGAACAGCAGGTTTCGTCAAAATCCAATACAGGCTGGTACGGAAAGCTGTGACGGCTGAAAGCCTGAAAAAAATAAAGATTTTGCCGAAACATAAGGTCAGTCTGAATGACAAAAGCCCAAACATAGTGAGAGGACATTTGAAATGGATTTGGAAAAATCAATATCTAATAAATAGTGTGCACACAATGATAAGACAGACAGATTTGCAGACATTATCTTCTGGTTACAAACAAAACCAAATGTTTCATCTTTGTGAAATGATGTAATCAGCCCACAGCAGATTGATTCAATGATCATGAGTGTTTGGTAAATGTATTGATAGGACATAGATTACAAAAAACAAATAAAAGAAAACTACTTTAATTATTGTAGTTTGATCTTGTTATCAGGCTGCTGATGTATTGGATGATAGAAGCAGAGTTTGTTATGCTGTACAATATCCCATTCATGTGTTATCTTGAAAGAAACTGTGAAGTAGATAAAGTCTGGTTAGCCTTTGCTAGTCTGCATACATGAATATAGTCCGAATGTTGGGATTCAAATTGGTTACTTTATTTAAGATAATCCAAGATAATGTATTGATTTGTGTCAGTCTCTCTCTGATCCAAACCTCATTTTTGTAACATACTGAGCTTTAAATGTATAATGAACAAAACAACAAGAGCTTTCTGAGCCTGGAGTTGTTTTGTGTGTAAACTGTGGTTGAACTTTCTTCTTCTTTATGCACGATACCATGAGTTCAACGCAAGAGCAAACAAACACATGAAACTTTTATATGGCTTCATGTGCAAGCAATTGAATGTCATTAAAATGCATTGTTTGTGTTCAGCTGATTTATTTTTTTTTTTTTGGTCTTGAATCATACCTAAACTTGACACTCAAATATCAGCTGCCAATTTTTTTTTTTTTAACTAAAAATTTGTCTTGTGCAAATGTGAAGAGATGAACCATGCTATCAGCCTTGAGGTAAAGTGTGGACAGTTTTAGCATAAACTTAACTGTTATCAATGAGGTTTATTTAGAACTAACATCAGTATTGTACGAGTGAATGAGTAAAAAAAAAAAAAAAAAAAAAAACCTGTTAT
>OMNM01000999.1:0-14868 GCA_900302745.1 Parablennius parvicornis
AACAACACTATCATATCCATGTTTCGATCTCACATTGTGATCAATGAGTATTGATTAAATGTAGTTTTAACAACATAACCCATATTCTGTATAGATGATTAAATAAAACAGTTATATTTTATAGAACCTCTAGTTCAGTGATGTAAACATGGGATAATCGGCAACACGCGACTCTGCTGTCTGAGCCTTTTTCTCCACATAAACACACATTACACATACAAGTGTATATATGTAGGCGACTGACTTATGATTGGGAATAAGAAAAGAGGCAGCGACATGCTACACGAGACAACAATAAGCAGATGTGAGACCGGTGAGACAGTGAGCGGCTATATGTTTCATAAGCATCAAATCCCTCGACAAATAATCATAACAAGGCCAATGTGTCTCGATTCTAAAGCCTTCAGTTACAACACGGAGCAGAAATGTAACACTGGGGGAGTTGAGCTGGGTGAAAATGCCGGGAAAAAACGCACAAACAGCAGAACAGCAGCTAAACACAACAACAGCTGGCCTGTGGCTGCACACGTAGAGTCATTTCCACCTATAGCTCGCGCGGCTAGCCAGTTAGCCTCGGACGCTACTAGCTTAGCGTCGCCGGGCGCCGCGGAACAGTCCCGTCCTGTCAGCGGTCGAAAACCTACAATTCCAACACTCACCCACGTCAAGAGGCTCTCGCAGAGCTCCATTCGATCCAAGGTCTCCGAGGTGCTCATTTTCACCTAACGCAGACTGACTTTACGTGGCGAGAAAAATCCCGAACTTAACAGCCAGCCGTATACACTCCCGAGAGCTGTCGCTCGTGGGTGTCTCGCTTTCCAGCAGCCAATCACTGGCGCCGACTGCTCAGTAAGGGAAGTAGCTACTGGCTATGCGGAAAGTCGATACAAGTCGCGATGTGACGCCTTCGCCTAATTTGCATATCGCAGTCCTATGGTGTGGAAATATTTATAAAAAAAGACATAAATTAAAAAAATATATATATACATACATATGTATACACATACATACACACATATGTAGTCTAAATATATCTATAAGGCCTGCATGTAAGGTATTCTTTTTGAACTTATTTATTCTACCACCTAATACTGTCATGGTTGCAGGTTCAATTCCCTATATGTCCACATGTCGAAGTGTCCTTGAGGAACACTCTGAAACTCAAAACTGCTCCCAATGGATGGACCGAGCACATTGCATGGCAGCCGCCTCCATCGGTGTGTGAATTTGTGAGTTGACAATATGAAGCACTTTGGCGACTGCGTGGCGGAAAAAGCACTATATTGAAGTGAAACCATTACCATTTGAAACACATTAATAAAATTGACTTGTCTTGTACCAATAGGGTATTTATTTTCACATTTAAGATCATCTTAAAACTAAATGAGTGAAAAATAAATGTTTGGCCATGACTTGTTGCAGTATGTATATGTGGGTCAATAGTTTGTTAGACTGGGATGGAAGTAGAGGTGGTTGAAGTTGAATCTGTGTCTTTGCTGTGTAACAGCTATTGAATTAGTTGACAATTGAATTTCCTGCTGGCAAACTAGAAGTGATCCATAATATAAGCTGTCTCATCTCAAGACTACAGCTGACTCACAACTGCATATATTAGCCACACTTAGACTGATTTGCCTGAAGTAATACAAGAGAGACACACCCAACTCTGGAAAGAGTGAAGACCACAAGAAGCATGACAGGTATCCTGACAGATGGGCCATTGTGTAATTCATTAAACACAACTACTGAATGGTTTGCGTCATAGGTTTATCACTTCACATCACTGAAAAGACACAATCTGTCTGGAGAACAGAAGAGTCAATGTTTTGCAGGAGATATGGAGCAGATTTCTGATTCTAGCTTTATGTTATTAATGAATTCACAAGGTATGAAATGCATTTTGACAGATACATGGAGTAAATATCACTCATGTCACAGTTTTAACAGTACATTTTCCAAATTCTGATCAAAGAGCTGTCCCCCCCAAAAAATATGCTCACTGCTGACCTAACTGGTTCTCAGCTGTAAAATAGTTAACATCACATACTGCTGAGCTATTTACTGGTAAATAAAAAAGGGTGGGAGTTGTTGGAAGGCCCCAGACGACAAACCGGAGCAGGCACAAGTCAGCAACAGGTCTGACGCATGCTGGCATGTGCCACACCTTAAATAAGGCAATCTGAGAGCGAGCTCTGGGTCGTGTTTTAGAGACATAAAGTGCTCAATTAATGCAAAATGTAATGTAAATCTTGGGGCATAGGAACAATTGTAGCAGTGTGGCAGCCATCTCCCAGCCTGGGGTTATGTAAACTGGTGCCACAGAGAAGCTCGGTTCAGACCAGAAATTAGTCCGTCTGTGTGCACAGATGCATGAAAATAGCTGTTCTGGATAAATTACCTTATTATACTTTCTCCCTCTAATTCAAAGTTCTCCATTTAGTTGATTTGCATGTCTAAAAGACCGAAACAGAGTGGCACACTATCTGAACTCAGTTATTTAATCTAAATTCTCAGGAAAACATCCCCTTTTCAAAGCAAATACGCATATTTCAAATACATGTACATAATCTCATTCCACTGAATGCAATAACATGGCAACATTAAAAATGTACAGGTTTAAAAAAAGCTGGAAAATCTAAAAAATGGTTTATCCACTGACTCTAACATCATGAAATCTGTACAGCGAAAAACCACTAGAACTAACGCAGAGGTAAACTTGAAAAAATGAGTGAACATTCATAGCTTCAGTGCACTCGCATTCTAATTGATTTCACATTATTTTCTTCTTGAGAACTTTGCTTTGGCTCTTTCTTAAAGACAATTGATTGCTTTATTATCTTCAACAATGTTATCAGACAGGTTGCTCTACATCCAAAAGCACACGGATAAAAGATTTTCACCACATTGCAATTGATCAATAAATGTAAACTTCTGCAGGTGATTTTCAGACAAGCATAACAAGCTGCGTTTTTCAAGTAAATCATTAAAATGCATAGTTACAAGTTCCATAAATGCATCTTCAATCAGGCTGGAGGAGCCACAGTAAGATTGTGCTTGTAAAATACTTAGTGCCTTAAAGTGTGGGGAACTTGGTGGAGTTGTATGTTTTTCAAGGTGGGACCTGTCCGATTTATTCCATCTCTCAAGAGATGCTGAGGCTGCTGACACACAGCACTGACTGCTTGTAATTCGTCACCAGCCTCAATGCTATAAAACGTGTTTGAAAGGATTAAATTTGCCAGCTGCACGGTGCAGGAGTGGTTAGCACTCACAATGAGAAGGTCCTGGTTCAAATACCAGCCTTTCTGTTTTTACACAGGACTGCCTTAATGCCACCACCAAATCCATTTCACAATCAAGACTTAACCTGACAGCCCACCAGGATTTAAACTAAAAACGGAGTCAACGTTATGATATTGAATTAAACCAAATTAGTCCTGTTCAGAAAAAAACATCTAATTGTAGCAAAAGCCATTTGTTTAAAGTTTTACTTGAGAAATCTGATTTACCATCTTATTTCGTAGGTTCTTTTGTCAGCCTCGACTCATTTAGTTTGTGAACCATCAATAGTAAATCATATATAAACACAACATTTAGAGCTTTTGTTAAACAACCCGGACCGGTGTTGATGCAGAGGAAATGAGCATTCTGGATGAACTGCACTTTGAACATTTATTTATAATTCTACCTCAGATGATTCCTTCTCTCCATCTCATTTTTACATAAGTAAGCGAAGGCCTCCATGATAAGCGGTCACCTAGCCATTCAGTCTCTGGGTGACCACCTCTCTGTACATGATGGAGATGTACACGAAGAGAAGCAGGATTACAAAGAAATCGTCCATAAAACCCAGAAGACCGAAAAGGGCTTCCGGGAGGATATCGAGCGGCGAGGCCAAGTAGGTGAGGGCGCCAACCAGGCAGAGGAGGATTCGAATCCTGAACATCCAGAAGAGGCCACCCACGGAAAACATCTCCCGGAAGGCGTGGCGGAGCAGGGTGGGCACATCCCGCAGCCTGTCCATGTACTACAGAAGCGAAGCAGACAGACCAATAAAAAGCTTGTTATATACATACATGGCCCTCAGTTAATACAAGTGTTTATATTTTTGTTTCAATCTTATGTTTTTATGGTAAAAGGCCCAATGAGTGTTGCAGTAATTTATCATTTTGTCATTTATCTTATGTGCATAATATGTTGTTATGTTTCTGAAAAAATGAGCTAACCTAAACAAGAATAAGGTAAAAAGCATATCCAACACATCACAGTGCAAAGTGGATTCATCTGGATGCAGTACACTCACGGATCTTGGCTGGCCGGAGAATCTGCGGTTATAATCATTGATGTCTCTTAATATAAGCTGAGGAACTGCTTCGCCATCTTGGACCCTCTGAGGGGACGCATGCTCATGAAAGAGCGGAAATAGCAAAGTTACCTAGGAGAGGACGAAATAATTAATAATTCATTCAACCAGACGACCAACACGGAGGGTGGACCTCTACCAAAACTCTCACTATCATCGACCTATCACATTTCTTTGGTGAATACACACATTTAATTAGCACTATCAACTCACATGTAAATCTGTAGCAGGCAACATTATGTCTTGTCAGAGAGCCACACTTAATGTTAAATGACATCTTTAAGGAGGATGCAGTCCATTTTGAGTATCATTTATCTGGAAACTATGATCTTCTTTGGTCAGTTTTACATTTGGATGTATGATTGCCATGCAATAGTGTTTTTTGTAGCTACTTACTCATATTTGTGAAGTATAAAAATGTCTTTCAACAACAGTTTTTGGTTAAAATAGTCATTTACACTATATTTTTTTAATTAGTGAGTCAATAACAATTCTATTTCTACATTGGAAAAAGTGCTCATCACTCATTTAGGAGTTGCTTTTATAAAACTGCTAAACTAAAATGACAAAACAGCTTTTTTCAACTTTCACTTGCTCAAGCTTCTAATCAGACCCTGCACATTATAAACATCACCTGCCGTGTCTTTCAGCTTTCTGAATACATACATAATGAGCCCCAGATATGTTAAACTGTCTGGATTAAAAAACAAAAAACAAAAAAAAAAGACATCACATGGACATGTTAGAATCAACAGCCACAACAAGTCTTACTATTTGTCTGCAGATGGGGCAGTTAATGGCACCCAGCCAGGTGCCAAACCTCCAGTAGGCTATAATGCAGGAGCCTAAGAAGACATAAAAACAAGAGTGATCTTCATAAGTAAAGCAAAAGTATGAAGAAAAAACCCATCAAAAAACCACATTGTTTGTGTGCATTCCTGTGTGTACAGAGACACACATGCGAATGATGTGCATTTTTGCAGTTGCAGGTATTTTTACACAAATATGAACAAATTAAATGAAACTTTGGAATTTCATAGCAAAATCTCCAAACATTATTTTTGTACTTTATATGCAAGTGTTTTTTTTTTTTAGGGGGGGGTGGGCTTTGTACATATTGACAGAAATTGTACACTGATTCTTACCACAGAACAGATGTCCACAGTTGGTTTCCACAGGCAGAACAGCCTGTTGTAAACACACTGGACATGACATGTCGGTGTAATACTGATGCCTGGCTTCTGCCTGAGGGTTTTCATCCTGACAAAACATCAATTTCAAAAACTGAAAACAAACACTAGGCTGCCATGTTCATTAAATACAGCAGATTAGCTGCATTTGCATGATGCTGAAGCTCAAAGAGATTTGACAGAAAAGAGTTTGTTTCTTCATGTGACCATCAGTATGGGGGAAGGAGCTGGGGCTGCATTTCCTGTTTACCTGCTCTGTTTGGAGTTGTTGACGGACAGCTCGAACATGCTCTTGATTCTCAGGATGGATGTTCTGCTGCTCCTGTCTGCACAGATCAGATTAGATCAAAAACACACAGATTCAACAAAGCAATATTAGAAATATGTGAAATCTGGTTGTTTTTGATTAAGCTTATCAAAAGAGTAAAAAAAATGTCAAAACATCTTTCTAACCTGCTGCCTCCTCACTTTCTCTTGAGTTTTGTTTAAAAGAATAGAGTTGAGGAGTACCAAGGAATATTTATTTGCTAAAACTGAGGCGTCTTTCAAAAATATTCCATCACATAACTTCCCAAATCTACACACAACAGGCTAAGTAGGTACTTAATACAAGTAACCAGCCTGAATTGAGCACGTACCTGCAGAGCAGTGTGAGGAGCCCCGCGAGGAAGGCCACGCTGAGCACCACCACAAATAAGACCTGGTTGCTGACACCCTCGATCAGAGTGTCCTCGTCTTGGATCAGGTAGTCCAAGTCCTCACATTGATTGTCCTCCATCACCCACACTCATAACCAACACATCTAATATTCACAAAGATACAACATTAACATAATATTGAGAAGTAACCAATGTTTATTTACATAATTATAATGCAATAGCAGACATACAAACTCACTCTAAAGTACAACTGCTGGTGAACAGATTGCATTTGATTGCAAGTATAAGTATTGTTGATTTAAAAAAAACAACAACAAAAAAAAAAAAACTGTTTCAATAATTGAGCATAATCTGGTGAATTTCAACTCAAAAACAGTAAAACAGTGTGACCGGTGCCTGAAGCATGAGTAAAATTACACATGCATACATACATACATACATACATACATACATACATACATATATATATCTTTGAAGTATAGGTTCACATGTTAGGCCAGTTTATCTAATATAATTATATGATGTCAAACAGGCTGAGCTCATTTCATGACTTAATCAAAAACATCACAGTTCACTTATGTAATTTCTTGAATTTTAATGTTTTGTCTGATAGAGCATAAAACAAATATAAGTCTTTTATTATTTTTTTCCACGTTACCAACCTCGATCACCGACATAAGTATTGATGTTAACACATCTGGCGTTGGCTCAGTGAATTTCTCTATTTGCTGAATATAATGTGTAATAATCTCTAAACAAACACTACTTGTGGACTGAAGTGGCCTCCAGTGATTCCTGTCTCGGTATTATAAGCTTCTGTTAATCACCGTCAGTCGAGTTAGCAGGAAGTAGCATTGACATGTTTGGAGTGTTTCAACAGTACAGGTTCTGCCAAACAGTCCCAGACAGTACAGAAAACTGCAGCGAACAAAGCTGGAAATACAACGTGGCAAGTGGAATAACATCTCTGATCTGACAGATCACGACAAACGACCTCGCCTACCAGAAGTCCTCCTTCACTCGGGAGCCTCTCATTGAAATCCCAACCTGTCTGAATGAAGCGATCCAGGACTGCAAATATTTGAGAAAGTCAGAGAAATCACCTGGAGCAGAGAGTTATCATCGTTTTCCTGCTGCATGCTGATGTGTCTGTTTCAGCCTGAGTCCACTCCAATTTCCTCCATTTATTCTACTTCTTTGTTGTTTGATTGCGAGCGACAAAGCAACCTCAAAGGTGCATATCGCCACCTGCTGACCAGGAGGGTGTATTATCACCCCCTCCATCAGGTCTTAAAAAAAATATTGAAGAATAATAATAATTTAACAGTAGAACAAAACAAAGACAATTCACTAAACTCGATATTCAGTTCTAAACATTTTGAAGACAACAAAAAACCGCCATTATGGAAGATCTACCTTCTGACATTTCAAAAAATAAAACATTTAACTTTTATGTCTGGTTGGCTTTCTGTGAAACATTTTCAAGTAAACTTTCTGAATATTCACATTCATAAATCCATAAGATGTATATATTTTTGCTTTCAAGTCAAGTCCTTTATTTGTCATAAACAACAATCATACATAGTATAATGTGCAGTGAAATGTTTTAACTATCTGTTCTGCACCAAAACAATAGTGTTTATGAGATGGAAGAAAATAAATTAAAATATCGAACACGCATAATGAAAGCAGCCCACAAAATAATACACTATATGATAGTAATAATAATTATATAAAAACAATAAGAACATTTAGCCACATGAAAGATAAAAGGCAAATCGATAAATAAATATGAGTGGGACAGTGTTGACTAGTGCAAATAAACAGTATATAAAAGACAATTTGCAGGGTCAATTTTTTTCGGTTCAGTAGGTGGACAGCCTGAAGGAAGAAGCTCCTCCTCATCCTCTTTGTGTTTTCCTTAAGACAGCGGTAATGCCGCCCTTTTTCCTTCAGCAGAGAGGACAGTCTGTGGGTGAGCCCACTCAGAATCTTCCTGGCCTTTAGCTTGCATCGTTTGCTGTAAATGACCTGCGGGTTGGAGAGGGTGGTTCTGATGGTGCTCTGCTGAGCGGAACTCCGCTCTCAGGACCAAGTAGTCCTGCTGGGTGCTGCTGCCCATCCAGGTGATGATGAAGATGACAGTGCAGATGTAAAGGTTTCTGAGCACCTTGAGAGGGAGTTTAAAGTCCCTCCGGCGTTGGAGCTGGTAGAGATATTTCTTCACCAGGGTGTTGATGTGGCAGGGCCACCTCAGGTGCTGTGTGATGCTGACACCCAGGTACTTGAAGCTCTCCACTCTCTCCACCTTGGTCCTGCTAATCTTGAGTAGGTTTTATGCCCTCTTTTACCCAAACCTCTTGCAACATTATATTTCAACAAATGTTTTTGATTTGATTTTAATTTGTATTTGCATACCAGACTGTCAAAATGTTCCATCCACCCATCTTCTATACCACTTCATTATCTACAAGTGCAGTGGTTTCTATTATCTCATGCCTTGTGTATGCATTGAGGCACCAATACAGTTACCTCCTCCAGTTGGTCATTTATTCTGGCATAATAATAGTAGAAATATTTGTCCAGATCAGTCTAAAAGCTTCCAGAACATTTACAGAGACAGCTTAAGATGACTGAAAACAGCTGGGTTGCTGGACCCAAGACCAGTAAACTATAGACGAGGGCAAAGTCACAAATATGAGGCATAAATGATAGACTGAAATATGTGTTTCATGATCCTACTGTGGCCCCTACATGCTGCTTTTCACTTCAGGGGCTGAAAGCTGAATTACCATATGTACTTTGTGGTACAATAAATTATATACACTGATTGAATACAAATAAGAAGTCTTAGAATAAAAGGGAGAGTTTTATACATAACAAATACAAATACACAAATAAATATCTTCATCACATCAAATGCACAGAATAATTGAAATGGGATATGATCAAATCTATCAACAAAATTTACAAATCAAAAATTCATAAATAAATAAATGAATAAATTCAACTTTCCTATGATTTTTTGACACGTCTGCAGTTTACGTTTCGAAGATAGGGGGCAATAGAGAAAAAAATATCCCTTTACTGATGCATCTACAAGAAGAAGAAGAAGAAACGTTGGACGTATGGTCATTAAACGCAGGATTCCGAGCCACGTTCTGTAACAAAGCGCGGTTATTTGTCTCCATTTCGACTTCAATTGAGGCAAAATGCCTCGTTTCGCACAGTTAGTCATGGGTCCAGCAGGCAGCGGCAAGGTAAGGCTTCAGCGGTTCACTTCTCCGCGCCTAATCCGTCTTGTTATGCTATCGCGCTAATGCGAAGCATGAGGTTTTGTTTTGGTCAACACGCATCAACTTCCATCTCAAACTCCTCGTTTCCTTCTCAGAGTACGTACTGCTCCACCATGATCCAGCATTCAGAGTCGTTAAACCGCTCGGTTCAGGTGGTCAATTTGGACCCAGCTGCTGAGCATTTCGACTACCCCGTCATGGCAGGTGAGAAAGTTGAGCTTCAGTACCAGAAGGTGGTTCGAGTCCACCAGAAGACACTTGATTTGTAAATGTGTTATAACGTTTGTAAACTGGAGTTTTTCATGTCCAATACAATTCTTGTAAAGCATTTGTAAATAGTAATACCTGTATGATTGTGGTTAATGATATATATTTAACTTAGCTTGTTCAATACATTCACTTTGTTACAAGATTATTTTTTTCAAAACATATAGATTGTTTTGTATTGCGTGCAGTTCAATTCCCCTCCCCAAACAAATGTCTGGAAGATGTGCAAAATTTAAAGAAACTAATAATGTATTGATGTGTAAATCTTAGAAACGATAAATCTTTCTTAGTGCAACTTATCAAATGTTATCTGGCCAGTCATCATGATTAGGTATGAGAACAACTTGTGAATCTTTCAGAGATAAAGATTTTATACTCAGGCAATAAGAGTGAATATAACAAAAACTTAAGATTAAAATGGTCATATCTATAAGCACAATAGTATTTCTCTGTTTCCCATTGTTATTGTAATATATTCAGGTTGGAATAACTTGACCATGATCACATTCTGTTTTGGATTTTATTGTTCAGTGTCTGAACCTATCTAGGTTTTGAAGTTGTTCTCATCGTTACATTCTGTGCACTCATCTCGTTTTTGAATTATCAGACATCCGTGAGCTCATCCAGGTGGACGACGTGATGGAGGATGACTCTCTCAGATTTGGTCCGAACGGAGGCCTGGTGTTCTGCATGGAGTACTTTGTCAACAACTTCGACTGGCTGGAGGAAAGCCTGGGTCATGTTGAAGACGACTACATTCTGTTTGACTGCCCAGGTGAATGTCTGCTGTACAGATGTACCAGGCAGGAAGAATCCTGCTTACATGTCACTCTTCGTACTCACTTTTGTGAAAGCTTGTTGCCATGTCTACTTCGTCAATCGTTTTCTTAACAAGTGATCTCGTGTTGCAGGTCAGATTGAGCTTTACACACACCTCCCTGTGATGAAGCAGCTGGTGGAGCAGCTCCAGCAGTGGGAGTTTCGGGTTTGTGGTGTATTTCTAGTCGACTCACAGTTCATGGTGGAATCTTTTAAGGTAAACATTTCCTTGTGTCTTTTCTTTTTAACCTATTTACTTTTTTTCTGAACATGTTTGTGAAGCCAGAATCTTCTTTTTGTCACTGCAGTTTATCTCAGGGGTTATGGCTGCTTTGAGTTGCATGGTGTCTTTAGAAATCCCTCAAGTAAACATCATGACGAAGATGGACCTGCTCAGCCCCAAAGCCAAGAAAGAAATTGAGAAGTAAGTTTTATATGAACACAGTGCAATCCTGAGTTAAGCTCTAACACCCACTGTGAGACTTAGCCTGACTGATTGTAAGTGAGTGGAGAATGTTTCTGATTGCCTTTGAAATTTAAATGTGAATTCATTCTGTGAGAATAAGTATATAAAAATGCTGCTATGTTCATTTCCACAAGGTACTTGGACCCAGACATGTACTCAATGATGGAAGATAACTCTGACACCATAAGAAGCTCAAAGTTCAAGAAGCTAACACAAGCTATCTGCGGTCTGGTGAGTGGAGTGCACGATGGGGCATAAAGGTGAGATTTGGACCACTGAATCCTATTAACAAGACAAGTTTTTGTTTCTAGATTGACGACTACAGCATGGTGAGGTTTCTCCCATTCGACCGCACGGATGAAGAAGGTATTAACATCGTACTGCAAAACATCGATTTCTCCATACAGTATGGAGAGGACCTGGAGTTTAAGGAGCCAAAGGTGGAGTAACAGATTTTGCAGTTCTTTCATTCACACAATTTCTTCAAAACCTGAAAACATGTCTCAACATTAAACAGTTATAGATACGTCACTGTGTGATGTAATATACAACAGAAAAAACATTAAAAGCTGCATTTAACTTCTATAAAATGTATCACCAGATTAATATCAAACCACTTCTATTCTTACACTTGCAGGTCTCAAATGTTCCCAGAAGAAATCTTGTGGGGCATAGCCATGATGCATTTGATGCTGGATTTCTTTATTTAAATTATCACATATGTTTCCTTTTCTATAGGATCTTGAAGAAGAGCCTGCTCAGCTTAATTATGACGAGATATTTCAGGACAAAGCGTACAGCTGAGGAGACGTGGAAAAAAGACTGGAAAAACGAAGAAGAGAGATTCAGTGGAATAATCCCTGTCAACTGCACGCACGGCCAGAAGCGGACACGAGTTTGAGATAAAAACTGGACATGAAGTCTTATATTGTCATGTATTTTCTTATTTAAAGCTATTTTGGGTCTGGACTTGAGAATTTATCAATTCCAACCTCTGCGTGCTTCGTTTTCTTAAAGACGATTGAAAGGTTGAACGAATGTTAATAGGCATTTATTGATATATATTTTTGAAAATAAAAATTGATCTAAAGACACCTATGTGTGTGTATTTGTGGGTTGAGGGAGGGAGTGGAGGGAGCTAGCGACCCCACGTGGCCGCCATGCGGAATGACACGTGAGCACTTCCTGAAAGCTGAAGGGTGGGACAGACGGAAGCAGCGTCTGGCCGTGCTGGTATTTTATTTCCTCTGGGTGAGCAGTTGGACTGATATTTATCATTCAACATGCCGGTAAGTACATTTCAATCATTTATTGACAAGCAGACTTACGTTTTGCAACGTCAAGAGTGAATGAACCGCGCAAATAAACTATATTTGGTGAGCGAAAGGCCTCGGAGGATGCGCTAGCTGGGTGTCTTTAGCCTAGCAGGCTAGCTGCATTAGCATTTAGCTCTAATCCACCAATGGGGGACAAATTCGCTTCAAACTTAACATGTAACGTGTTTGGGAGGATCGTATTTGTTGTAGATCTTACCTTGTACGGTGACAACAGCTCTTGGAGCAAATAGAGCCAATAGAAACGCGAATGCTGCTGCTCGTACCTGTTTGAAATGTTCCTTCTAAAGAAATGGTGACACCAACTTTTTTGGTATTTTTCAGGCATATCACTCGAGTCTGATGATCCCTGAAACCAGGCTGGTGGGGAACATGGCTCTGCTCCCTCTGAAGACTCAATTTAAAGGCCCAGCCAGAGGAGACGGTAGGTATATAAGAACATTGTGCAGATGCCCCCCATATTATATGCTACATTCAAAGTACTTCTTTTTTCTTTTTTTTTTAAATGTTCAGTTCCTGCATGCACATGTATCAGCGTCACTTCCTTATTTGGACTTAAGAGTCACCTCTTCCAAGTTTTATTGCATAGATGTTTGCAATGTCTGTAAGGTTAAATATAAAATCTAGCGTTTAGTGTAAAGCTGCAATGCATTTTCTGCAGGAGTGTTTAATGCAGAGAAACGGTGATCAATACAAGGATCTCAAATGTCATACACACAAATACACTTGTGGCTAATACATTTTGATATATTTTTATAGTTTTTATTTAAAATTTTTAATTACACAGTATATCAGGCTGTTATATGTTTAAAGTGATTTTACCATAACCTATGAAAACAATCATACGTTAACTTTTCTATATTGGGCCCGCCAGTAAGATTTTGCCATTCCATTACCAGAAATGAGTCCAAATATAAAAAACGGTGTATTGTAATGTTTTCCCGCTGAAGACGTAAGCTACAACCTAAAAATACGTGAAATTATTATAATAAATGTCAAGGATTTTCAAAGAACTGATTTAGGACTTAGATGTGCAAGCTCAAGAGGAAGTGATACAACACACGAGGGTCACTGGACTTACACTGCTAAACACTATCTACTTTCAGCCATCCATAGAAA
Source organism: Parablennius parvicornis (assembly GCA_900302745.1). Taxonomy (NCBI): domain Eukaryota; kingdom Metazoa; phylum Chordata; class Actinopteri; order Blenniiformes; family Blenniidae; genus Parablennius; species Parablennius parvicornis. The sequence continues at coordinate 13,514 of OMNM01000999.1, forward strand.
GCTTTATAACTTTAAACCCATTTAAGTAAATTAGTATTAATAAACTCATTAAGAGTGCAGCTTTGTTCTCTAATGTCTGGTCAGTTTGAGTGGAGGACACCTCAAGACCTCCCTTCAATCACCAGCTTCACTTCACTTTTTCTATTTTAAAAAAAATTTTTTTCTTTCAGGCATAGACTCTGATATTATCGATGAGGCGATCTACTACTTCAAGGCCAATGTCTTCTTTAAGAACTATGAAATCAAGGTGAGGGACTGTCGATTTGTTCTGAATGCCGTCTTTGGGACTGCAAGTCACTTTATCTTCAAGCAGCTTCACATTTCTCAGTAACCCAACCAAGAAAGCAGCAGAAAAGCATGCTTGCTCCTGTACATTTTCCCCTTGGTCTCTCTCTCACTCAGCTTCTTGGAGCAGCACTTTGTTCTTCCACATGCCCGAGCTTGCTTCTCCCTGTCAGCAATACAATCCTGTCATAGTTGCAGAAGCTGTGAACTCCTCAAACTTTTGCATTTCAGACTTGGGTCTAGACTCTAGACCAAGCACAATAACATGCTGCAGTCCCCCCAAAGAAAACCAAAAGCTAATAAGATTTGTTGTTTCTTTCAGAATGAGGCCGACAGGACTCTGATCTACGTCACACTTTACATTTCCGAGTGCTTGAAGAAGCTACAGAAGGTATGTTAAATGGCTGTTATAGGACACTTTTTGCAGCTTTTCGAAGCATTCAAACGATGGCTTTTAATTCCATAAAAATAGGTCAATATGTCCGACAGCCTGTTTTGGTGTGTGTCTGTTTACAGTGCAGCTCCAGGGGACAGGGGGAGAAAGAGATGTACACCCTGGGTATCTCCAACTTTCCCATTCCAGGAGAGCCCGGGTTCCCTCTGAACGCCATGTATCTCAAGCCTTCAAACAAGCAGGAGGAAGGTAAATGAAATAGACACTGTAAACCAAGACTTACCGAGAAAGCTTTTGACGTTTCCAGTTTGTAGTACTCAATAACTAAAATTCATTGATTCTATTTTCATTGCCTATACACTGGTAGCTCCAGTTTTTTTTTTTTCCTCTCCCCCTACTGGTCTTGGATTTCAATTAATTCTGCAGCACGTAGTAATATCAAACCAAAAATAGCTGTGCTTAGCCTTGCCCCTACAGCATTAAAGGTCAAAGATAGCAACTGCTGTATTATGATCACATGCTCTTTTTGAAGCAAATTACAGGGACAGTCGAGCAGATGAAGATTTTATGATGAAAAAACATCAAAGTTGAGTCTTACTAGACCCTAAGCCTTTTTTTTTTTTTTTTTTTTTTTTTTTTAAAAAAAAAAAAAAATTTTCTTTTTTTTCCCAAAGAA
>OMNM01001000.1:0-16037 GCA_900302745.1 Parablennius parvicornis
AGGGCCAAGGTTCTGGCAATGCATCATTACCCTCCCTTGGAGGTGATTCCATATCCCAGCATGCATTTCTCATGTGGAGAGGAAATTACCCCTGGGCCGTGCTGAGAGCCAATAGAGTGTGTCCTCTCTCCTCTATCTGTCTCCCTCTCTTCTGTCTTTCTCTTTCTTTAAATCCCTCGCTCACCCAGTGACTGTGGTTTCTAGAAGCTCCCTGTCCTTCTTCCTTTGCTGTCTCTACCTAAGACACCCGGTTACCCACCCATTCCTCCCTCCACCTTCCATTGACATTTCAATTTTTCCATTTTCATTTTGTCATTTTTTTCTACATCTGATGAGGACGCAGATAGATAACAGAGGACAGAAAGGCTTTGATGGCCTCTGTCTTGTGTGTCCTGCCCTGCTTGTGAAGTAGTGAAGGTTTTGTTATTGGTGGTCTTGTAACATCAAGGACTATATAAAAAAAAAAGTATGTGATGTAGGCTGAGGATTCTGGTCTTCCTGTTATGTGGCAGCTTTGATTCTTTGCAGGTACTGAATGTCAGTAGAGCGGAGTGTCATTAGCCACAAAAAGACTCATCAGCAGGACTGGCCACACCTGAGTGGAGTGCACTAGTGCAGGTTCAAATTATCACAAGATCAAGGAACCTAAATAGCATTTTTGTGTTTGTGCTCCTCAATAGGGGATCTTTTCTGTTAAGTGAACGGGCAAAACTTTGAAGAAGAATTGATGTCACGTCATCTGCCCCACTGCAAATTATAAAGATAGTTTTGCTTTGTGATCTTCCTGGACTAGCTTTTGTCATTATTACTTTTTACCATAATAATCATCAGAACTTTATTTACTGTTATTTTGGGAAGAAGTGTTTATTCACCCGGGAGACTTAAACTGGAAGTCTCTCTTGCTACGGTCGGAACACAAACTTGGGTCTTCGACTCGATTCACAAGGTCAAGACTTGACCTAATGCTTCTCTTCAATTCTAAATTATGTTTGAATTTGTATATTTTTTGGTGTGCAATTATAAAAAGAATAATGTTTTGTTTAATTATTATTTTTGCCTAAACCTGCTGTTTTATGTCTTACTTATTATGTTGTATAAGACTGAATTGACCTTCTCCAGAAGAGTAATTTTTTTCAATAACAACACAGATAGTGAGAGTTCATTCAGTAGAATCTATTTTTATTGTTTTTCTCTGATCAATAAAGATGTGGAACCTGTAGAAGTACTGATGAACAGCATTAACACAATAATATAATGCTTGAGTGATTAGGTTAATGGCATTTTAGTGATTAGCATTCTCACTTCACAGCGAGAGGATTCGCTGTTGTGCTTGGGAGCCTGAGCTTGCATGTTCTCACTGTACATGCATGACTTTTCTCAGAGTACTCCAGTGTTCTTTTACAGTCATACCAGCAGCATGTGTGGACAGTTACTTGGAAGCTCTTAAGTTGCCTGTAATTATGAGCATATGGGATTGTTTTGTGTTTGGACAGCTGTCTTGTACAGGGTAGGGTCGGCTCAAGTGCAAGACTGTCAGAAGTTGCATAAAGCGGTATTGAAAATGGACAAATGGTTGCTTTATATTTAGGTGTTGGAACAAATAATAATTAAGCGTCAGCATTTGAAGTCACAACCTTGTCTTCTCTCTCCATGGTGCTGAAACTTTCAGTCTGTACCTCTGTCCGTTGTGCTGAAATGCTTCAACCAAAGCCTAACGTCATTGTTTCTATGGGTCTCCTGTATAAACTCTCTCAGGAAACTTACATTTATGTTTCAAGAAAACTTGAGATTAACTTAGCAGGTCATCTTCATAACTGTGAGGCAATTTGGCATAAAGTTTTATGATATTTGAAACACAAGATGATTCGTTTCAGTTCGATGGGGGAAATGCCAAGAGCATTTATTACTGCAATTTAGCAGTTTTGTTGTAACATCAGATGAAAACTTAATTCACACTTAAATATTTCTCATGGAAAATGGCTTTGTGAGTTGGGACTCATCCAAAAAGCAAAAGTGTGGTGGGTGTGTCGGTATCACATGTATGAGTGACTAAAATTGTGGCTCGGGGAAATCAGCCGACAAAGCAAAAGAAAGAGGAAAGAAAATGCACCATAAAATTGTATGTGTCGGCAATACAACTGAACTACACTGCATTAAATTCAAGAATCTATTCCACTGGTCCAGCTAAACATGAGGGCAGCATAATGTGTTTTCAGTTTACACAACAGACATCCCCAGATAGTGAACTGTGTCCTGTGGATGTGAGTGGGTCTTTCTTACACTTAGGTGAAAATGGGATCTCCTGTCTGAATGTAATCCTGTGGCCAAGATCTGCCACACACTCACTCAGAGACACAGAGGCGCTGCCAGTGCCTCAATTTTCATCTGAAGCAGCTATAAAGTCTGTCGTCACAGATGACCTATGACTACATACAATGAGCAAAGTGTTTTCACAAACAGACAATAGTTTTGATTAAGGAACTGAGATTCTTCGTTTCTATATCACGCATATAAATAAATAAAGCCAAACAGAGCACAAGGGACAATAGCAATCACATCATGATAACTTTGTCTTTCCGTTTTCTTCATTACACTCAAATAAATATGGAATAACAAGCTATTGTACTTTATAATGTATAACCCATTGCACAATGCACACAGGCACAAACACAGTCTTGTCTTGTATGTAGCCTTGAATACAAACAAACACACATAGTCACCCACAGTACCCATTCACGGGCCAACAGATACAGTACTTGTACACACAGTCACCGTTGACCGCTGCACTTTTTTCCATAAATAGAGTGATGTGTTGCGGTTGAGAACCAGCAAACACTGACAATAAGTGGTGATCATTGACAATAGCATGTCACACCAGATCACAAATAACTGGGAGCAAAAGGGTATTTTTTGTACAATGGATGTTTTACATCTGTTTTAGCAGATATATAGCTTTAACCCCTAAATGTCCAGCATTAAATGAAATGTGATGTTTTAGAAATAGGCTTAATATGAATCACGATTAAAGAACATAAGGATATCAACTACTACCACAAATACAATTATTCGACCATGTTCAGAGCTGTGGAAAGGAATGTACATGAGAGCGAAATTTAAATGAGAAGAGTTTGATGTGTCTTAAGTGCTGTGTCTGTTTCAGGCTGATTGTGTGTTTGATTAGATAAGTCAAACACATTCCCACAGCTGAAACAATACTGGAGTGGTGTTTTTGTTCATGCTGCTCCTGCTTCCCTTCCTGTCAATCCTCATTTTTACAACACGGTGAATTCCCCTCACCTAATGCACCTCTCCCTTTACAATGTTTTTTTTTGCACTATTAAATGCCTCCTAAACTCCCTAGGCTTGGAACAATAACCAGTGCCCCCACTCCACCCCCTTGCTTCCTAATTCCCTCCTTCCCCGAGTTAATGTTCATCTCTCTGTCCCTCCAGGCTTTGCACGCACACTCCATTCATTCTTTCTCAGTCTTTCAAGGTGTACCTTTATTCCCTAAACAAATGTCTGTCTGTGCTTTGCTTTCTCTCTTAAGATTACCAAATTCTCTTTATTTGTTCCTGTTTTTTTCTATCCCTTTTTATTTATTGGTTTTTGAATTTCCTTTGTAGCCATCCCTTCATTTATTGGTTCTGCAAATTTCTCACCATCACCCTACCAATATAGTGTTCAATATTCATTTTAAGTAAGAAACCCTAGTGGGGAGAGCATTTCTTCCCACAGTGAGAGTTTAAAAGGGAACACAAAAATAAAAAGAAAGGAGACACTCGACATCATCATGATGTACTCTGCTGATCTCTGCACTTCTTATCTGCTGCTTTTCAATATATTCACCTCATTCTGATTTCTATCTTGCGGTCTGCCATTGTCCATTTTAGTCTGGTCCGATCCGTTTTTTGTCTTTTTTTCGGTGAGAACAATTTTCTCTTTCCGCCCCCTTTGTTGATACTATTCATCGCCGTGCCTCTTTCCCTTCTGCTTCATCTTCTACTAATTCCCTCTTCCCCTCCCTCATCCATCTTATCTCGCTCTCTTCCTTCTTTCCTCACTCTCATCTATTAGCGGTTATTGAGTTTTCTCTTTGTGTCGCTGTCATCACCTCTGGCCTCTCATACCCACTCCTTTGCAACTGTAATGGCCTCCAACTGTGTTACTGGATTTGCACACATAGACACCTACAAAATAAACAGTGTGCAAGATAGACTTTGGCTATGCTTGAATATAAAAACACAGCCTGTTCTAAATGCATATTGTTTGTTTTCTCCTGTACAAGTGTGACACTATGACTTTACAGGAAATACACTGGCTTGCATTCATATCTCAAAGACTTACTCCAACTTTAACTTCACTCTTATGCGGAACATGAGACTACTCTTTTGTCTCAATAATGAAGAAATATATTTAGGTCTTTACAACAAGACTAATGCCTGTGCAACACGCACACTTGCACGAGCACATACACCCAGAGCAGCAGGCAGATATAACCTCTGCCCCCACTCAGAGTGTTCCTTGTCTCTAATAGCTGCTAACCCATTTAGCACTTCATGTTAGCTCAACTAGATCCAATTACAGCAAGAGGGAGAGAGAGTGAAGTTTGAGTAGGAGGCCATTTAACCTCCTGACAAAGCGGAATGTAACACATAGCTTTAATTCTGTATTATTAAGAGTGAAAAATGACTGCACATAAACAGATCAGGATTTTTAGGAATTAATCAAATCATAAATTTTGCTGACTCGTATGGCCTGACTGAAATTAATAAAGAACCATTAGGATGAAGGAAAATTGAAATTAACGTCACTAAGTCAGAGAGTATCATAGTTCATAATATAAACATATGCCAGTGTAATTATATGCTGTATGCTGTGACACCTAATGTGACACTTTGTTCTGGAGATAAAGAAAAAGTTATTTTCATATTAATGTAATTAATTTTTTCATCTAGTTTGATCCAAATAATATTATTGTTCCACAAGCCTTTCACTGAAACTTCAGCAAGGACAAGAAAGTGCAATAACTATGACACTCAATTATCTAGATTTTGGCTCTTTGGCTACCTGTGGAGCTTAAGTTGGCCAAAATGAATAAAAGCATACATCAAGCTGGGTCTAAAATATTCTTGCACCACTAAGTTTCAAATAGTAAAATACACATAGAAAAATAAAGAAAATAATGAATAACTATGTTAGTCTAATTAAGTAAGGATTTATTAAACTCTGCAGGGTAGCACAAAGAAACAGCATGCTTTCTGTTGGATTGGAATTAGTTAAAAAATGTTGTGAAATTTGTTGTTGTATTTTCTGAAATGAAGTGCAAAAGCAGCAAAAACAAGCTTAATGTCTGCTCACATAAGTGTACAATGCCCGAAGCAGTAATGGAAACAAAGTAATCTCTTATGTGTGCTTGCGCACAAAAGTAAGTGCGCTAATGACTCCGGTGGGCCAAAACAAAACACTTTTTGTTTCTACAGTTAAGAGAGCAGTGTGTTTATGCCTGAGAGTGTCTGAAAACGGAATATACTTCAAACCTTCTAATCAACGCCTCCGTTGGCTTCATTTCAAAAGTTACTAGATTTATGAATATTCCATTGAACACTAAACTCCAGATTATATCAGATTATATATACCATGACAGCTCACAGGAACTACACAGTGACGAAGGGGTTAACAAAGTGAGAATATCTATTTCTGTGCATAGTTTCCATGTTCGTGAGATAAATTGTTTGTGTGTATGTGAATTTCAGGGTTGTGTGATTGTGAACACTCATACTGTTGGAGATTTTCTTGCCATTCTATAATTGGTTAGAAATAAAGTTCAGATATTAACTGAAGTTCTAGCATGTCTTTTCAATTCACTAAAATTCACTGCGGGCAAAAGTTTAAAAAAGTATTTATGGATTGGCCTTCTAAACTGGAGAATGGAAAATTCCAATGAGAGCAAACATGTCAGAGTTTTGATGATATTCGGAAAGTTGGGTGCCAATAATGCTGGTCAGTTGCAAAGAGCGGGTTGACTCCAGCAATGATGAGGAGGATGTGGATGATGGGGATGCAGTGTAATTTTAAAACATTGCTTGTTCTCAGAAAACAAGAGTAAAAATTACTTTTTGGGTGTGATGTGCTCAAATGTGCAGATTTTACTGAACTGCATATATTTAGGACACTGTTATGACTCATTGATCTATGGACAGGTTTAGAGGCACTGATTGATCTAAATTGCTTGTTTTGGCAAGATATGAGGATATTAGTGGACCAAACTATGGTCTCCACACAGAAAGGCCTTCTAAATCTAGATTTAAAATGAGGATTCCAATGGCTGTCAGGTTAATGTGATAACCATTGCACCACCTGGTTTACAATCCAATACTATGAAAAGAATAAAGGTGTGTCTGTGGTGGGTATGGTGTGGTGATATATTTTGATAAAATATTAATTAAATAAACATTAACAGTTCACACTGACGTTATAGACAAACATTTGCATTTACTCTTTTCAAGCACAAGGACACCAAATGTACACTCCACATCTATTATATTACTCAGTAAAGTAACTCAGTCAGTCATGTGTCAACAGATAAAGCTGCCGACTGTTTTCTTTTCTTTTCTGTGAGCAATACATACAATATGTGACATTGTTTTTAATTTCATCTTAATGATTCCATATCTTAGTCTTGAAACAACTTATTCAATAATGTAGCTGTGTGACTAATAAGCTTTCCACATCTCTAAGGAGCTCATGAAGTACAATATGAAGTCCTGTCTACCTTTAGCCGCAATGACCAAGTATTTTCTGTGCAGTCAACATTTGAAGGTGTACAAACATAGTGAGGCTGTTTAGATGAAAACAGCTAAACTCAATCAATGTCTGACCAAACATTTCAGGGAGTTCAGTTTAATTAACAAAATTTGTTTCACTGAGTGGATATGTTTAAGACACATTAGTGTGAAACAAGTCTGTTGAGTCAATCAGACTGCATTAATAAGAAACCATGGCGGCCTCATTATCGGTGAGATACTTCAGACATCTTCATGGTACTGAGTATTGTCTGGAGGGGAGGATTGTATTCATCTGACTGCGGACATGTCATTGATGTTTTTTTTTGTCTCTCTTTTCTTTACATTCTCTGCCATTGTTTTGAATAATTCTCTCCCATCCTTGTCTCTTCCTCTCCTGTTCTTTCATCTTTTCACCCTCCACCATTCTGCCTCTCTCCTGTTATTGACAGCTGCTGCTGAGACTTGATCCACACTGTCGCAGTCCCTTTCGCTCTGTAATTAAAGGAATAATACATCAAGAGCCCTGTGAAATATATATAAATAAAGAGGGAAGAGAGGGCTTTGCCTAATTGCGGAGACAAGAGGATGGAAGTGATCACAGCCCAGTAGGACTCTTTTAGACACAGCGTGAGAGTAAGGGAGGCAAAAAAGACGAAAAACTTCTGAAGCAACTGGTGTGTGACAGAAGCAACTCTGTGTTTTTATTAGTCGATTTATTCAGATATTAACTTTGGCGTTAACACTGAATTCTACCAAAAAGGTCAACTTTGGTGGTAGAGCAATGTAATATTAAACTAAGACTCTAAAAAATATTATGTGCGGTGGTGGGGTACAAAGTTTCTACACACAATAAACATTTTCAATAAAACAGTGAACCACAAAGAAGTTTAAAAAAAAAAAAGGAGAGTGGTCCCAGGAAAGACCCAACTGGATTTTCATAGATCAGTCTGAACAATCTTGGCCTGAGGAAGTGTGCTGATCCCTGTAGCTTGTCTGGAAGAAAACATGTCTGTCTTTTCTCAGATATCCTTAAAAGCTGTTCCCTGCCTGTGTTCACTCTCTCTCAGAGGGAGAGAGAGAGAGAAGAGCTAAGTGCTAGATCCTAATGGCCTGTAACACTACAGACTTCTCCAGATATTTTCCCCTATAAGCCCTGATATTGAATTTGGACTCATTCACATTAAGTTTTAAAAGGTTTCTGATTGTAATCAGGAAGTAATCATGTTATGTAATCATGTCATAAAATAAGTGGAAATGAGTGGTTTGGAGTAGAGGACAAATATATATGCAATTCTTAAGACAATCCTTTTTTAAAAACTTTTTAAGCTGTGAAATGTGTTCTGTTGGTAAGTGAATATTCAAATATTTTATAACTATTTAAATATTTTGCGACCATTCTTGGTGGTTGCAAATTATTTTCAACAGAAGTACATTTATATATTTTTTGTTGTTTAGATCACAGTTGCCATTTCATAGTGATAAGCTGTTGATGTTGAATTGTGATCTAAACCTGGATCCATGCTGTTGGAAACTGGGACTGTTACTATTCACTAGTTTCAGTGTCAGTGTTCAATGTTCAGATGACAATCACAAAAAAGTAACAAGGTCAACCACACTGGTGTCACTTCTTTGCTGAAGTTCAGAGTTCAGAGTAAAAACAAACGAGCAGATTTCCTATGCAGCTTTACTTTTTTTCTCCTGTGAACATCTCAGACTTATTTTAGTTTATATGTGAAGTATTGATCCAAAAAGTGCACTAATCCAAAGTGTATACCACATCATACTCATCATACAGGTGAAACCATCTCTGAGCCAAAATACCGATCATTGTCCATGACGAGATCATGTTAACATGAGGCTAAATGTTTGCCATGTTGAAGTTGGTGTCAGAGCAAGCCTCCAGGAAGTCAATGTGAGGTTCTCTGAAGTGAGTCATCGCATTTATATCTGCAAACATACCAGGTCTGCTCACATATGCCATACTTGACATTTCAAAAAAAACCTTGAATACTCCCTGTGCTTCACAAGCTGGTAAAATCTGTACATCATCGAACCAGAAAGAACTGAAAAGGATACACGCATATCTGTGCACACAACACACACGCCCCACCTCTCCCCTTGTCTTACCTGGGATCTTTCTGAATGGAGTCGATGGACGGTGAACGTTGAAGGCTTCCTTCGGGTGGCAGGGCCGGTCCTGATTTGCTGTAGGGTGATTCCACCACCGAGGGGCAGTACTGCAGGGTCCGGTACGGATCCGCCACATATGGATCTGAGCCGTATACATCTCCACTCCCGCCACCTCCGCTTGAGGTGTAGCCCGGCCCCACTGTGGCGTAGTTGTTGGTCCCACCGCGGCCGTAGTTTCCTGTGCTCGTTCCGTGACTTCCTGTGCGCTGCAAAGGGGCGGAGTCGACACCGGGGGAGGAAGGTGCTATGGTAGGAAAGTAGGGACAGAGGACATAACTTAGGTCATGGACCTGGTCATGGACACGCATGGTCAGGTCTACAGAGGAGAGCAAAGGTGGGGAGAGAAGGAGTAAAGGGCAAGGTCACGAGCACAAGAGAAAAGAGACAGGGCAGAAGAGCAAACATAGAGATGAACCAATGTTAATAAAAACACTCTACATGAATGAATAGAAATCCTCCGAATGCAGCTGATTAACCCTCTAATCACTTGTACACCTGGATTTACTTTGTTTTTATTTCATAGCTACTATACGATGTGCCATCAGCATGTGCATTTACTACATTTTTCAAGATAGCATCAACGTCTTATATAGAGGTTATTTTATGTAATTATGTGTATTTGAGTACTGAGAAACCAATGTTACATATGAGTGACACACTGGCGAATCTTGTCTTTCTCTGCTTTATGGTGTATACCAGCAACAACAAGAATGCAATAAAAACGTTAAAAGGAGGGCTCAGACGTCACAGCTTAGCGCCAACATATAATCAAAACCACTTGACAATCTCAGCCAAGGCTAAGTTAACAGATGAAGTGCAAAAAGGATGGTGTTTGTTTGTCTTTGCTGAAGCAGTGGCATGTCACCAATGCAGAATCATGATCACAAAACACACTTTGGAGTGAATGAGGAATACAGTAGTCTGGTAACAAAAAACAGTGTGACAACAGTTTCCACAACACTTCAATACGGCACACAATGTTTGCTTTGTCACTCAAATGACTCATTAGGCCGTCATTCCTATGCAATAAAAAAAACCTAAACTCTGCTCATAGGCCTATTTTTGGGTAGCTGGAAGACAATTCAGGAAACTTTTTCCAGTACAATGTGACATCTGCCTGGTGAGCAATAAGGACTAAAAAAATACATAAATAAAAAAATAAAACCCCGAGCTATCTTGCATCAGACTGACTTGGGAATTGAACTGGGATTTGTTTGGGGATTTAAGCAGCCTGCAGGGGCACGGTAGCTGCCACCTTCCCTTCCCATTGTGCTGGAGCGATACATCTGTGATATATCAAGGTGCTAATGTGAGTCTAGGGGGCTCATTTCTCTCCCCTTAAAAACACTGAGACAGACTGTGAGAGGGGGATCCATTCCATCTGTCATTAGGGCAGAGGTATATGTACAATGAAACACACATGCAAAACCACCACAAACATGTACACGAGGGGATAAACTATAAATCACTGTCCCTTTTAATCGACATGTGGTCTAGTAATTGACCAAAGCTTTAAGACACACCAATGAACCTCTTCGAGTTATCCTATAAAACTTTCCCATAATGGAAAATGTACACCAAGTAAATGACACACTCACAATACACACTTAACATTTACACATATTATAGCCTGTTTAGGAAATTACCAAAAGGCTGGAGGATGTTAGTGTGCATTGAAGTTGAGTGTCTAATCGTTAAGTGACCAACAAACTTGCTCTTTAGCGTTGTCTTGAGTGCTGGCATTTACTTGACCTTCACAACCCCCTTATCACTTGTTTTCACCTCTCTCTCTCTCTCTCTCTCTCTCTCTCTCTCTCTCTCTCTCTCTCTATCTCACTCACAACATGCACATGCACATGCACATTCACACACACACATACACACACACAATCGGCTTCACCTATTCAGTGCACAATGTAGATTAAACTATTCCTCACCAAGTGTTTTTGAAAGCTCAGATTTAAATTTGTTCAGTCAAAGTCTGGTAAACACTATTAGCTGCAGCACACACACACACACACACACACACACACAAATGCCTTTGGAAGATGGAAGCATATTTGCATATTTCTATTTCTTGGCTCTAAAATCAGGTTAACAAAAGTCATTCGCTAGCCAGACAGCAAAAAAAGTCAAGTTTCAGATTCGTCAATGCAATGCCCACAAGGCTAAAGACTGCGTGAGCTCCTCTACTGATGCCTCAAAATTGACAAGGATCCAAAGAATTAGACAGAAACACAGTGAAGGAGCCTGGGAAAAGAAAGAAAAACTGAAAAGTGAAGTACTGTGTAACATTTTAGTAGAAAAAAGCACAAGCCAACAGAGGAGAAAGGGAAGAAACAAGAGGCAATGGAGGTAGTGACAGAAGAACCGCATAGAACAGAGGGTAATGAAGCAAAGTTACTCCCATCAGAAGCAAATCCCAGTCTTTTCTGTACTCTTTAAACGGTGTCCGTGGTGTGCCTGTCTTTCTGAACGTCTCATTAGCAGCCTAGGCTTTAGGCTAACACCACCAGTGTCAGTGTGCACTCACCGAGTGACTCGACACTCAAATAGGACGAACCTTGGAGCAAAAGAACAATGAAAAAGAGAAAAGGAGGAGGAAAAAAAACCCCCACACACATAGAAATGTTCTGTCAAATTCTTTTTATAGACTGAGCTACGTCTACTGAATAGGAATGTCCTTAGTTACCAGCCGAAGAAGAAAACGGAACCAGAAGGAAAGCAAAAGTGATATAAAGAGATTTTAGGCAACATAAAGACGGAGGAGAAATCCCCACAAAATGTCCTGCCAAATTACTGTTTTAGTCTGTGCTTTTGTTTTTGCATTCTGTTACTTTGTATTCCGCCTCCCTTTGCCTCTTTATGCATTTTATTTTCCTCTGCACTCATTCCTTTTGTCCGCTCCCCTCCTCTCCTCTCCAAGTTTAAGTAAATGGTACCCTGCTGAATTCATCATTTGCTCTGGTAATGGTGTGTTCTGACTGATGACTTGACCTTTGGGGCTAATACGGGCTGGTAAATCAGAATTTGGCTGCCTGCTTATGTGGAGCAAGGTGTCCTATTAGTTCAATACATCAATGCTTTTTTCCCCGCATTACTCTTAATGTTTTAGACTTTTTGAAACCTTGATAAATCCTCAAGCAAGGGCATGTTCCCCTGTATGGTGCCTTATTTTAAGTCTTTACTTTAAATGCAGGAAGCCCGAGGTTATAATCCCAGTTGCACCAGGAAGTACATTCAGACAGGAACTTCATTGACGAAACAAATTAAATCTAAAAATTCAAATTTAAATTCAGATCCATGCAGTAAAAACAAATGTATTGTACTTATAAGAGAGAGCGTTTTTTGTTTTTTTTTCATGAATATGCTAAAAACCATCACAAGACAAATTGACTGCACAGTCTCATGAAATATAAAACAAACCTTGAGATTTTTCGCATACGCTTGTGTGTGTTTATTCCAACAGAGAGATACACCCACGTGCACGTTTCAGTCGCACCTCTCACACCTAACGCTCTGGCAGCGTGAAATTGTGTTTGAGAGGGAAATAAAAAGGCGGGTGTGTCTTTGTATTCCCCTGCTTCGGAGTATAGTAAACAAATTGTGGCTGAGCTCCTGCTGGCAGATTAGCAACGGGAAGGGAAACTCTATTAGTCATTTGACACAGTGATACCTCTGCAATTAGCCAGTCGGCTGAGGGTCCGCCTCGCTCCGAGCAGGGATGACTTTTTCTTTGGGCGGCTGCGACGAGGGAGCCCTCGTTGAATTTAGAGAGCGAGGGGAGAAGGGAGGGGGTGAGAACAAGACGATAAAGGGGGGAACAAAAAAAAAACAAAAAAAAAAACAGAGGGGGATCAAACCAATCCTTCGAGCATTCTATGTACATCCAAACTTCTGATTCTTTCATCTATGCCTCCATTTCTTTCAGCACTACTCTGTCTCTGTCACTTTCTTTTATGCATCGCACTCTTGCCCTTTACTCTCTCTTTACATCTTTCTGCATTCCTCTGGATCTGTCCCTCTTTGTCTCTACCTCCATCGATCTTTTTGTTCTCACACATTTCTTTTGAACAGCTCTCTTTGAATCCATGCCCTCACTCTTACTCCCTCTTTGCTGCCATTTTTTTGTCCGTCACCCCCGTCTCCATCATCCATTCATTTCATGTTTTTTCTCTTTCTTCTCTAACACCCCTCTGTCTCTTTAACGCTCTCTCTCTCTCCCCCTCTATTGTGGTTGTAGTAGACTATGTGATCAGAGCTGAGGACATGTCCTTTCTCTCGACATGCTTCAGTGCTCAGCACGATTACACAAAACCCCTCAGTACAGTCTCTATCTTGCTTACACAAACACACAAACACACAAACACACACACACACCCACACACACACACACACACACACACACACACACACACACACACACACACACAGGCATGTAGCAGGTAGCAGATACCACTGTTTGGTGAAAAATCCTCTAGGATCCACTGAGCTGTTTAACTAATGAGCGACATCGGGCTAAACTCTGCTGGTCCAAATGTCGCTGGTGATTAAGTTGCTAGTGTGGTTCAAACCTCTTTCTCCTCCTCTTGGCATTTTGTCAGAACATAATTTACCATCAGTCTTATTTTGTCAATAAGAATCCTCAAACCGCACATCGTTTGTGCTCTCTTGGTAGCTGCAGGCGAAGTTGCTGACGCATGACGTCATGAAATACTCGCTGGGTTGTGTCGTGGCACTTTTATGAATATGAATACATCCAGCATTGGACCTGGTACACAATACCAGTATCAGTGCATTCCTACTAAAAACAATATTATGGAGGCTTTCGAAGCTCAATACAAGCCATTACCATACTCTAACAAAGGTACTCTTATTAGTTATGTCAGTTAGCCATATTGTATTGTATTATATTGTATTTCACCTTGTTTGTCTTGCATCCTCTCAGATCAGATGTGATGTGGTTTTATGCCATATTTTGTCATATCGTCATATCTCAGTTGCCCCAAGACTTTGGAATGCCCTCCCTGACCACTTGAACGCCTCACAAACTACAGATGTTTTTTTTAAATAAAAAACAAAAAATGTTATGTGCTGCATTGTGCAGTATCATGTCATGATGTATGGCAATATCATGCTGTAATGAACTCCATGGTGTCAGAATTTGTTGTATTGTGTGGCATTGCCCTCTGACGTGTCACAATGTGTGTATTGTGTTGTAAAATGTCATATCAAGTTACATTTTGAAATGTATGTATCTGTCAGGACCTCCACCTCTGGTTCTGCCTCGTGGCAGCACTTTTCCTTTCCCCCTCCCTCCTTTTCCTTTTCCCTAGGTGGATGTGTGCTGCCTGCAGTGTGGAGGAGTGCAGTCAATTGGTTGATTACCTGAGTGCACTCACCTGAGGCAGGGTGTGGTCTACACCAAACAATTCACCTCTCACTCCATGAGGCTGGCTTCAGATCATGACTCGGCGCTGGACCGTAAACTACCAACAATTAGTTGAATCCTGCTCTGCTCTGTATTAACCCTCCTTCCCTCTGCTTCAGTTCTAGACCTACCGTGCCACACCAAGCTCCCGCTCTGCAAATCCATTCACGGAACCATTCAACGGCTTCTGTTTTAACGGAAGGCTCCCTGATCACCCTCCACTTGGCTGCTGCACATGACCGCTGTCCATCTTCCTCACCACCGACCACTCCATTCTACGTTTACCCACTTCATACCAGGCAGTTTGTATACTTCAGTCTCTCTGGGTCCTAGTAGGTTCTGTGGAGCAGTACATTAGAAGTAGTTGTTTCTGTGTTTGAACTTTTTCCGGGATCAGTTTTGATATTGTATTCTTGTTGTGGGCACTGTTTTAGTTCAGCATTTTCTTTTCTTGTTTATCAGTATCCACCGTCCTTCCCATCTCCGTTGATTTTCTTATCCACTTTGACTTGTTCTGTTTTAGCTTTTTGGCTCATTGTCACTTCATTATTAATAAAGTGCACTGAGAGAACTCCTGATAACTGTGTCTTTGTCTGCACCTGAGTCTGAATCGTGACAGTATTGTCTCATAATGCTTTGAGTTATATCATAACATCGAGTCATTTTGTTATGTGATGTGCTACAATGTTGTGTTGTATTTTATGACATGCTGTATTACGTCGTTCCGTGTGGTGTAGCGTGTCGTGGTCAATCGGAACGCGCCGTAACAAAGAGAAAATTAGCACATTCTACAAAAACTCAGAAAGATGAAAATAAGCTACTCGTGCATTTCAGCTTCAGTACATGACGTATACATCTACAACTGTGAGATGTGGTGGGAAACGCATACATGCTGAATCAGCAGCCCCTCACCAGTGTCGGGCCAATATGTGCATGTGATGTCACTGCGAGGTCAACGAAGCTTCGACCTCGGTTGAGTTGTGTCCTCTGATTGGGTGGTTTCGTCTTTGCCTTGTGTTTACGCTTCAACTAACCAGAGTGTTTGGAAATGGACCGAGATTGTATTCTCAACGAGTTTAATGGCAACACAAATAAACTTCCCCAGCAGAGAGATGACACAAGAGTTTGTTTTAACCGAACACACCCTGCAGAGTGCGAACACGCCCTGTGCTCTGAGTTTGAGGAATGAGGACCTGCAACCCCCCGTCCCCACCTTGGGATATGGTAGAACAAAAGGCTATAATTTCTATACATCTTATCAGATGTGGTTGTAAATAAACCTCTAATTAAAGAGGAAAATCGGCACTTACATTTCCAATAAAGCCCAAAAAAAACTTTCCCAGTGCTTGGAGATGGCACATCCAGCAGACAGACAGGCTCTAGTGTGTGACCAGGTGTCTGTTTCCGGCACAATCGACATCCACGTGCAGCCTGAGTGCATGATCAAAGGCAGCTTTATAGAGACAGAGGCCCATTAAAATACCTCACCAACTACTGCAGCAGTCTGGGTTCCCCGTTCCCACACGCTAACATCATCTAGGGATGCTTTTTTGGCCAAGCCAGTTTTGTTATGACCTACAGCACCTCCTTCCTCATCCTCTTCCTCATCCCTCTTTCCTCCTTCCACC
>OMNM01001003.1:0-16105 GCA_900302745.1 Parablennius parvicornis
ATTAACTATTTAATCTAATATTACTTTATTAGCTGCAGTTTTTTGTTTTTTGTTGTGGTCAAAATGTCCAAAGGACTGTTGGACTAGTGATTCTTTCTTGCCCTCCGTCAATAAACATGACCCTCCGCAGTCAGTTAAAGCCCTAAATGAGGTTTTCATTTAGAGGGCTTTTTGCTGCCTAATGCCCTGAAGATTAACCCCAGTGACCCTCAAATATTAGCTTTGAATGACTTAAGGAAAAAGGGCAGTTTGCTGGAGGACACAAGGAGACCACTGAAATGATTGATTTCTAAGTGACAGAGAAATGCCAACTTTCTTCAAATAAAATTTGTATGGGACACGTCACTCTCCATCAGATAGAGACTGAGGTCATCTGACAGCGTGACAGCTTTTCCTCCTGTACTTCCTCATCTTCCTCCGACTCCTTCATCCCGCCCTGTTCTCCTTCGCCTTGCCATCTGGTGGGGTCTGGTGTGTTTGCACAAGGCCCGGTCCTCTGGAATGTCAACATGCGGTTTTGTGTGAAGCCAGAGGAGCCCACATCCACAAGAGATAACGCCCCACCACCTCAGAATAGGAGGAGGGGTCGGAGACTGCAGGCAAAGTTAAAGGGTGACTCAAAGTTTAACAAAGCTGCCGTGTGACCGCTACATTGGCGGCTTAATCCTCAGCAACAGGACTCACTCTCACCCCTCACAAAAGTCTGGCTTTATAAAGTGAGAAAAAGTAACTAAAGGAACTATAATCTCATTGATCTCCAGGCAGAAGGCTTTTTTTTGCTTCACTGCCAACATAATCGTATTATTTGATTTCCTGTATCTGAAGCAGATATTTCTCTAAACTCTTTCCCAATTGACCATTGTGGTCAGGCTAGTGTGTATCGTCAAGGCTTCGCTCCCCAACCTACAATTTGCACTGAGTAGCAGATAATGAATGGTTCATCGCTAGGTCAGCGCTCACAAGAGGGAGGGGCCTACTTGTGTTTGATTAAGGGTTTGCAAAGCACCATGTCTAGTTCTGCATGGAAGGATAAACAAGTTCCCGTGTGTGTTTGTGTGGATGTCGGATGTGTGTAGTTAGCTGCCTCGTGGGATTGTCTAAACATTTGCTAATGGCACAATTGAGTCTGAACATTCGTAATTCACAGATTCCACTTCCAGCGAGTTTATGTGCTGACTTTGCTATGTCTGAACTCAGAGGTAACAGCACTTGGAGTGCATTCACTGGAAAAAAAAAGAAGAGCACAAAGTAAACTGTTTGGAGGATAAGGGGATGAGTTGCCAGAACTGAAAAACAAGCAGAGTTTAGAGTGCCATTATTTGATGACTAAGAAGCTAGAAGAAAAAGTGTCCCGTTTCTCATGGTTTGGTCGGATGAAAGAGTAAGAAAACTATCTAAACACAGAAAAATCATTGCAGAATGGTGTCGGCTTCCAAAGCAGGGAAGTGTGTTGCACCAGGCGAACGTGGTATGATTTACAGACCTGGGTGTGTTCTGTCAATGAGCTTAGTCATAATGTTCCCTGCCCAATGATGCCAATCACAACACTCACCCCACCGGTCAGACATATTCCCCTGTGTCTTGTCTTGCAGTGATGATGTCAGCGGTGACATCAAAAGTCATAAACCCTGACGTTCACAGGCGATGTCCTGCCAAGGTGTCAAACATGGGTTTTCCAGCACCATTTTCTTTTTATGATGTGCACAAACAAAACGCTTAGAAGCAGGCCAGTTTCTAAATTAGATTATGAGAGAATATTAAGTAAAAGCTGTTGTTTGAATCCGCACTTTCATGAGGTAGATGACACGGAAAATCCAAATAATGCAGCAAATCACATTTAGACTATAATTTCATGTCTTCTTCCAGTTAAAACAAGAGTGTGTTGTTTCTCACAGTACAGCTCAGTGCTGTTTCTCTCGCTACTTCAGAACAATGAAAGACATAATATAGCTGGTTTCACCTGCTGAGATATACCCTATGTTAGCCATTCATCCATCTATCTTCTATAAAGCGAGCGAGAGCTGAGCCCACTTCATTATAAACAAAATCAGGGACTAACCTGTCCAACACAGAAAGACTTTGCACAGTCATCTACATGCACATTCACATTTGACTTGAAACAGTTTGGTGAAATCTTAGTGTATAGAGACAAACCATGCATGCACATGCAGAACATGTAAACCCCATACCTCCTTTGGTTTGCAAGGAGTTAAACATCATATTTTTTATATGCTTCGTTTTATTATATCCTGAAATGAATACTCACAATATACCCATACTGTCTCTCGTCCTTCTACTACCGCTGTGAGACAGCAAGAGGCCTTCTGGAAATGTTATCATGTGTTACTACTTGATAAATTTGATCAAAGTTAATGATAGCAAACATTAAAATCCTAGGAAATATGCTTACATAGAGTTTTTCTCAGGTAAGCTTTGGGCAGTATATTACTGACGGGAGGAGGGAAAGGTGACTGTTAGTACCTCGCAGACAGAAGAGTGCGCAGCCTGTTCTGGCCTTCGTGACAGGAGACAGACTAGATGGAGATATATGGCAGTGTGTATGCAGGACAGTTAAACACTCCAGCACTGTTACTGTCATGAGTAAACACAGGCCTGGGCTAATAAAAAAAAGCTTGTAAAAAAAAAAAAAAAAAAATAGAAGTGCCCATAAATGATGTTTAATTTAAACTGTTGCAGAGGGCAGTTCGTCACAGATACAGCTCCCTGGAGCCCGGGCATGCACGCACGCACGCACGCACGCAGGCACGCACGCTCGCACAAGCAGTTGGGGATGGGGAGTACAAGGAGGAAGAAGAGAAAGGGGAGCAAGTACAGGACGTAGAAGATTGGAGGCTGGGATTGATAAAAAAGAGTGTGGCTGTAAAATATACAACTCAGATCCAAAACTGTTTTCCTGTGAGAAATTAAAAATTCAGTCTTTAGCTTACAGTCAATCAGAAGAAGAAAGAATCCTTCCTGGTTATCTACCATGTCCCAGAGTTTTCAACAATGATAAGTGTTCAGTAAAACATCCCACCAGAGCAAGGGAGTCAAGTTTGCACATACTCAGCTGCAAATGTTGGCGTCTACCTTTGTCAGGTGGACTGTTTTCACAATCTAAATGACAAACGATCGCCATGACAATGCCATGGTGACAGACGGTGGACATAAATCACATGGCAAGTAAATCACCACAGGACCCTCCTCACCCTTTTCACCTGCACTACTCTTCCTGGTGAACACGAAATCCACTGTTCCCCTGAAAGCCAGCAAAGTTCATTTCCTTTCACCCCCGCTGCTCAATTTGTCAATTTCAAATGTGCTTTCAATGTTTTGTTGGGTTGGGGGTTTTTTTGTGTCTATGTTTGTGTTTCCCTCCTTCTCCTATCTAATATACTTTGTTTTCTCTCTGGCAAATAAGCCCAACCCCAACCCTCTCTGACTTTCTAACCTACAGGCTCGGGTGATTGCATGTTGCTGAAAGTTTGGGGGCAGGTTACAGGGAAACTTCTCTCTCCCTCTGTCTCTTTCTCATTCTTTACAGTAAGGAGGTCATTAAATAAAAGTGTGCAGTGAGTGA
The DNA here is from genome assembly GCA_900302745.1 of Parablennius parvicornis. NCBI lineage: Eukaryota > Metazoa > Chordata > Actinopteri > Blenniiformes > Blenniidae > Parablennius > Parablennius parvicornis. The sequence continues at coordinate 3,581 of OMNM01001003.1, forward strand.
TGTGCCTCTATACCTGCCTGTCTGCTGACAAACAAGGGCCCGCTCTGTCCTGCCTGGGCATGACGAGATAATTATAGATCCTGACTTAATCACTTACCTCAAAGCTCTTTAGTTCTTCAGACAGCCCCCCCTTACTCTCTTTCTCTCTCTCTCTTTCTCTCTCTGTGGTTTTGAGTTTGCTGCCATCTGCCAATTGCAAAGTATTGCAACATTATGGATTGTTGCTTTTTCTTTTTCAGACAGAGACAATGATGGGTGTAGGCACAATGCTGCCATCGCCGTTTCTGAAAGCAAACAAGGGCAAAACAGTTCAAGGTGTGTTACTGGCTTGAAGTCAGACACTGTTAGCTGTGGGTTCACTCTGTGGTTAGTCTCCATCTCCTCCAGGCTTCATATATTCATCCATTTTCTGGGAAAATGTTTGGTTTTCTAGGCTAGTCTGCTAGAGTCAGTCTTGCTCTGGGTCAGTATGATGCTGATCAATAATACATGGCTGCTGCAGTGCTACCTCTTTTTCATATTGAACTCTGGTGTTATCCATCTGTTTCAGGTGGGAACATATGACTCTGGAAGTTGAGCCTCAGCCCATTTTCACTGTGAATATATTCCCTCCCAAGCTCCATGAGGTGGCTGGCCCCTGGTTGAGCATTGAGATGGGTGGATGGATGGCTTGGTGGGTGGGGTTTGGGCAATGGATGGGGGGCAGAGAGGGCGCCTGAAAAGGCGCTTTGTGTTGACTTCGAAGGGCCAGAGGCTTTTGCCTGTCAGAGGTTGTGGTTGTAGGCCAGCAGCCAGGCCTCAGACCCTCTCATTGGCAGAGGCTGAACTACCATCTGGGTCCTTCCTGAACGGCTTCGTGAGCAGCACAGAGCCAGGCAGAGCGGAGCTGGTTAGGTTCGGCTCGGAGACACACCAAAAGAAGGGTGAAAAACAAACTAATGGTGCTTTGCTGAAAATCCTTGGCTAGAGAGCTATTACTCTGAAGATCATTCTCATGGGAGAATGGGACAGTGGCCTCACACTAAGCTTTGAGCAATACCACTTCACGAGGCTCACAGCACAGACTTCTGCAACAAGTGTGATTTGACTTGTTGATGATTGTATCAGCAATCACAATAATGACACTAATGATGCTTAGATTGCACAATAAATGTCCTCAGGTTGGATAGAACAAATGTATAATGACCTATAATGGAAAAAAAATAGAAGAAGATTGTAAGGATGGTGACTCATCTCATCTCACACCATTTACATGGTTTCTGGAGGTATGGGCTCTGGCTGCCAACAGCAGGGGTAAGTGAAAACAATCAGCACACAATGTGCTGCTCCAACCACATTCAAGTAAGGTTTGTTTACCTTTTGTATCCATACCTATATAGGGCAGGAAAACAAGGTCTTGCTGAGCATGGACTGAAGGCTTGACACAGCCTGCGTGCTTGGCAGTCAGCACTCACACAGCCTGAGGTTTTGTCTATGGTTTGTGTGTATCAAACAACTTACTGTTGCATTTCAGCCACGATGCTGCACATGAAATGAAATCAAAGTTTCCCTTTTCAACTGAGAATAATTCATGGTACATTTAGTACGAAGAAGCAAAATGTGAACCATATTGTGTCGGGTGTTTTAGTAAGGTGGGTTTTTGCATTCTCCCCACCCCCCAACTGTTGCAACAGAATAAAATTCCTTGGCCCCTCTGGAGCTGGCCCAAGTTAAGCAAATTATGGCCCAAAATCTTTTTATATGAACCTCTGTCACGCAAAAACCCAGCTAAGCCTCATCTCTAGCTCTCCCATCTCAAGCAATGGTCTCTGTTTTATCCCATCCTCCAAGCAAAGCCATTATATTGAATCCTCGAGGCCTCTCAAATAGAGAGAGAGAGAGAGAGAGAGGCCAAAGTATAAAGAACAAAAAGCCCAGGTCCTGTGGAGGCCATTTAAAAAGATTTGATGCTCAAAAAAAAAACTAGTATGTAAAACTGATGCTTAAATCTGTTAAATCTGATCTAGTCATCACAGCTGGAACCATAGGTATGATGAAGCATGAGGAGCATTTTTCCATTACTGACATAGAGCATTCCTGTTCAGTTTGGCTGGATTTTACATCAGTCCAAATCAACTCTATAAAAAAACTTAAAATTACAAAAATTTGTACAATTCGACAACACAGAACCATATACATTATACAAACATATGAAAATAAGTGAATCTCATATTGAAAAGTCATTGCGGAGGGTTATGTCTTGACATGGAAAAAACAAAACTGTTTCCAGTGTTGGAGTTACAGTTGCAAAAGCACGTTTCACTGCTAATCTGGGATGACTAGAAGGCTCTGATCAGTGGACCTAAATGATCTTGAATGAGCGTCAAATTGTAGTAGATCAGAAAGTTCAGACAAACAATGAAATCTTAAAGTCAATCCCAAGATGTAGCAGTGAAGATATCCCAGGAGAGGAGAGATGTACTCTTGTTCTTCAGTGCATATTAAAAGGGGAACTACTGCATTTTGCACAGAGACCATGACAAACAAAGAGCAACACTGTAAATAAGCTCAACAATGCTAAATCCATTAAAGGCCATTAAAAAAAAAAAAAAAAAAAAATCAATCGATGATCTTGTGAAAACGTTTTGGCTACAACTGGCTTCAATACTGAGTTTGTCCAGTCTGAGATCAATGTCCATTGACATCTCTACATTTGTGTTTTAATGTGTGGAATCCAACCCAACTAGAAGAAATGATCAAGACTTACATTTTACTCTGATTGAAGTCTAAAATTTAAGGTTTTCAAACAAGCCAAGTTTTTGCAATTTTTAAATGTATTTCAAATACCTGCATCAGCACTGGACAATGTAGCTATATTTTAAAGAATGGAGCAGAAAAAGGAAAATAGAATTGTTTTTGGAATAGATACATGAAGAACTTCACAGGAGAAAATGAACAATTTACCGGGAATGACTGAAAGTACTTCTGAGCTACCAGAAAGCAGTGTCATTAATGTGGATACAGATGAGTCATAAGGATAATCTGGTTCATTGTGTTAAAGACTGCTGTAAGATCTCAACATTCATTTAAATGATATCTACCTTCAGCAAAGCCAAATAATACATCACAAAAACTGTATTTAAAGGGATGGATTAACTCTATAAGAAGCCTTAAAATAGTACAAAATACCTTAAGAACATCAATATCATCAAATGCCTGCACAGCTGCTTAGAAAACCTTGTGAAACACCTGAGGGGAGATTATTCAATTTTGAATCATAGAATATAGATGTTTTGCTCACTCAACTTAACTACTGTATTGTTACAGAGGGAATAAAAAGATATATACGGTATTCATATATTTCAAAGAGGAAATCATGAACAGCAGGCTAAACGAAAGTAACCTTTTGCTGAGTTAGCAGAGGGTTGCTCAGTATGTAAAAGTAAGCATGCAGAAAACAGTATGTGATAAACATGAACAATAGTGAGAACACAGGACATTCATATGGACAGACCACCAAGCTGGATTGCTATTACGGGTGCTTCTCAAATATAAAACCAATAAGTCTCAGGAGAATATAAACTGGGAATCATGCCATGAGGCCACCACTGTTGTTATTGTCCACCTTCTTGTACATGTGCAGAAAAAATTATTTTCTACAGCTGTGGTGCACATGCGCAATAGCAGCGTTTCCGCCATCTACTTGGAGACAGAGCACAAGCATTTTCAAAAAGTTGCATTTTATCTCTAATACACAGAGAGGGAGTCAAATCAATCAATCAGACATTTAGATTCCAACCGGCTTTGGTTAACAGCCGATCCCCAATTGATAATAAACAACTGACTGGCTCTTGTAGTTTGCTTGGCCTGGAAGACTGCAGTCCTGCAGAGTTTCAGTGTGTCACATATCTGTAATGAAGCATCCCATGCAAAACTTCATGACGACACATTAATCAAATTTAGTTGCTTGGTAATAAGGTCTAATGAATACAAAAGAAATAAATCTGCATGGATGGACAATAGACCATATACATGATGGAATATATGATTACAGTGCATATTGAACTATGGAGAGAAAGAAGTGGAATGAAATGAGGAAAACAATAGCTCAATACAGTAATATTAACAGATGGACACAACAGACGTTACAGCACATTGTAAGTCAGTGACAAAGACCCATCATGCCATTTCAAGCATTGTGGTCTGCAGAATACAATGGGACACGTCATGATTCATTCCTACAAATGCACACTGCACAGGCTGTCAAAAAGTCATTAGAAAATAAAATAAAATAAAAAACCCTAATCCAACATAAAAGCATGGCTCCAGCTGAGCTCTTGATTTTTGTGTATTGTTTAGAAAATATAGCAATTTCTTACCACGCAGATCAAGAGAGTTGTTGAGAAGGTGACGGTGATGCATCACTGAAGGAGATGATCTGTCAAATATACATTGTAAACAACACCATACTCCAACTTTGTGCACATACGTACATTGAAGATAACATAACAGTTGTGACCTACAACTTCAGTTTAAAAAAATCGGCAACGAACCTTTACAGCAGATAGGACGCCTTGAAATGAAGTTACAGGTTTTGAGAGGAACCAAACCTCAACTTTGCTTTTCAGATTTATTTGAACAGATCCCAGCAGTTTGTGTCCCCCTGCTTTCACCTTTAAAGTTCAGCTTGGTGTGAACCACTCAAATGGCCCTGTTGTTTACAGTAGTGTTAAGTGTGCGCCCCTCCAGGATCAGTCAGAGCCATAATCCCCTCTTCATTCCCACTGAGGCCCAGAGTGTGTGTAAGTGGACATGGGTGATGGCAGACAGGGAACGGCTCACCAGCCCACACATTCAAGACAGCCACATGGAAAAGCACATGTGAGCACTCACAAACTAATTTTCAGACAAACACACATGCACACGCACACACACGCATACTATATAAAACCTCAAACAATAGAAAAAGAAAGAACACCAGTTGGAGCAGTTTTCATCTTTTTTTCTAGATACTACCCTGCACAGTTTCTGTGCTCCCTGGGTTTTTATGTCATGTCACCTTGTAAAAAGGCTTTATGGTCTTCCCAGGCCTCATGGCTATGAGTGCCGAGAGGTGGATTTTGGGGGCTTTAGAAGTCCTCCAGGACCAGCACTTAGAGCGAGTGACAAAAGAGTGTCTCCAGAGAGCAAACTGGGAAACTCTTTAATCTGAGTTGCTTTCCACTTAATGTTTTATTGTTCTTTTTCAGGGTTTTCTGGGAATGTGGGATGAAGAAATGACTAAGATGTGATTTACCAGAAGGGCAAAGTAGAACCACTGAAGCACAAAAGCCCAAAATAAAGATTATGTAAACAGCACTGTTCTGGATTTAGATGACTCTTACAGATACTGTTAGAGATTCTTTCATTCATCTTTGTGCTGACAACTCAAGTCTTTATGCTGCTGGTCCCTCTCTGCCTTCAGTCCCTTCGGTCCAGTTATAACAACATTCAACGGGCCTTGTGTACCTTAAACTTCATCTTGAACCCATTCAAGTCCAAGGTCATTTGGTTTAGTGCATATAGTTAATAGGAGTGCACTAGAGCAGGTCACTGAATGTAAATATATTTCTTCCTCACAGCAGACTAGTAACTTACAATGAGAAGTCAAATCTAAACTTGTCTTTCTATTAATGCTACAACGAAAAGTTATATTTTTCCTCATCTGATGAAAACTGCTTCACTTTTACCCCATTGTCATTTTTCTCTCTTTTTTTTTATCTGGCAGATGGTATGTTTCTATTTTGTTATATTCTGTTGGGAAAACATATGCATTTCCAAAATTCAGATCACTGAAGTAAATCTATTAAAGTAAAATAAAGTGTTTAAAATGGCATACCACTTAAAATGTACCTTTTTCATGTTTTACTCAGTTGCTAGTTTTAGTTGTCTGATGTAGTTTTGTTTTTGTAAGTTATTTTTATTTAATTCATTACCAGTAACCTTGGGCATTTTAAAGGCATTTACATACAATGTATTATTATAATTATTATGATGATTATCAATATAATTGCATTATTTTTAAGTATAACATGCAACTTCACTTCACTCGTGGAAAGTAAAATTCTCACAAATACCTCAAAATATACAGACTGAAGATACTTTTTCTCAAGTGGAGTAATTTTGGATAAATTCCAGACACCCTATATTTTCATAATCTACATACCAACAAAACTGACATGAAAAAAAGGTCATTTGCTTCTTTAGGTATCCTCTTCAATTTCCAGCCAATGAATCAAAATCACAGGTGACCAAACAATAAAGTAAAACTCAAGTTTCACATTAAACAACAACATTCAAATAACACCAAAGAAACATTATGCACGTGCTTCTTCTGTCAAGTGATACTGTTGAGCTGAATGCTGGACTTTTTGTAATAATGTTCTTCTTTGTTTTTTTGGGGTTTTTTTTTTACAATATTGTTATTGTTAACAGCTGTTGGGCTCAGTAGTGAGGAAAAATAACAGTAGAAAGCCTGTGAGAGGCTCACATTGTGATAGGTTTTGAACAAGAGTATATTGTATGATTTCAATGTTTGTCCATCACACTCAGCTTGTCAAATATCAGTACTGTTTCATCACATCTACCTGAAGGACGTGCATCCTCGCCAAGGCAGATTGTAGAAAAAATTTCTTATTAGAACATTTCTGCATCCACATGTGGCTCTGCATTAGTTTCCACTTGCTCGAGAGGTCAACTTGAAGCAGGTTTGCTACTGTCGTCATTTATAAGACGTGCAATGCTATATAACTGTCATGAGAATTCAGCACCAGGGACCAAATGGGAAATCCACATGACACAAAGGACAAAAAATGGAAAATGGGGTCTTGGTTGCATGTTAATCTAATCAGACAGGTGTTACCCATCACCAATGAAGCCTCATATCAGCAAATGTAACCTCTTCATAACCCGACTCATACTTCTTCCCCTCTTTTCCTCTAACATTCTATCTTCCGGTCCCTATGCAGGCCTGCAGGCTAGGTCTTTATAACATCCAAACAGAGCTGGTGTGAGGCCTCTTTGAGCAGCCACACTTTAAATCATGCAATTAGTGCTCAGCTGGGGGATTTATACTTTCTGGCAACAGCACTTCTTTAGTTTAAATATGACCATGGGGGAGACAACCAAAAAAAAAAAAAGGAATGCAACGAAAAAAACACCCTGAGAGTGAGTGAGATTTTACATTGCAGGCCACATATCACTCAAGTAGTGTGTTTTCTTAGAGTAGATGCGTAGAGTGGATTTTCTAAGGATGTTTTTCATCTGAAATGTTGTTTGGATGCAATGTTTTAACAAACTCGCAGTTTGTCTACTCCATGTTCTTCATCTAATCTTTCAGGCGTCGGTCTGACAAGATCTATGTTGATTTTCTTCCAGGTCAAATAAACATGTTAAAATGGCCATAATGAACAACAAACTTTAATGGCTAAAACTGTTGTCTACAATCCGAAGACTCCAACAAAAGCAAATACTGTTGAACTCAGCTTTGGTCAGATGTTTTTTTTACTATCTCTTTTGCATTTGAGTAATAGATTCTATATATACACACACTCAAAACAGAAACTCTGTAAACACTGGATCATACAAATGCCCTGCTGTGAGAAACCTCCAAAAACTCGTAACAAAAGAGCCCACCACAAATTCCTGGCTGTCCACTCGTCTACCTCTGCCTCCAGTCTATAAACCCAAAGCAACAAACATGCAAGACCGCAGAAATGATGCAGATGTGTATTTAGGAAACTGACACTGCACGCATGTGCACACCAGCCACCTCTGAGATCTTTCTTCATCCCGACACAGACATATCAATTCATCTACAGTGCACAGCCACAGAAGAATAAGAGGGTTTTTTTTCTTGTGTGTGGAAACAAAGGCAGCTGCCATACAAACACATTTGGACCAAATTTAATCATTATAACAATCCTCATCGATCACAAATGAAGTAAAAATGAATTTGTGTGGAGGATGAATCATGTCTGATTAAATGAATCCATTTAATTGGGCAGGCGTCCCGAAGATGAGCAACGAATGAGACGTTCCCTCAAAAGTGATTATCCATTAGCTTGTCAAAGAGAAGGGGGACTGTTGCAAACACCACACTGTCTTGTGCTACTGAGATGAGGTTGAGTTATATGAGCAGTGACACATTGCAAAGCTTTATCAGTCATGAAAAAATAAAAAGGCTCACGCATTCAAGTGGATTCCCCTCAAGTAATTTTATGATTAGAAGTTTTGACTTTATATAGATGTAAAACATCGATAAACATTCTCGACTGGAATAACCATAATTTGAGTGTGTGATATATTACCCCCTCTATCTTCTCCTCCCCTCCTTTTCCATCCCACCCTGAGTGTGACTGCTCATATGGTTTCCTGTGTGGCGTACTCTCCAGGTTGTGCTGTGGAAGAAAATTTACGACGGAGGATGTTTGGTCTTCCTCTAGCCTCAGGGCAGGAAAAGTTGTGAAATATGCCTAAGTCATAAAAAGAGACCCACTTGTTGTGTTCATGCAGGGCAAATTGTAACACAGGCACACATGCACGTTTGTGTAATTCTCAGTTCTGAACTACAAACTTGTGGATGCACACTCATTGGATAGGTTGTGTGATGGAGGAAAAGAAGTGAAGGAAAAAGAGAAATTTTAGGAGATGGAGCCTGTGTGTTTCTTGGCACTCGATTCACACACACTGCTAAATTCCTTCCACAGAAGAATGCACAGTATAAAAGCCATTAACTGCAGAGGTTATCCAACAACAGCCAAGCCCATTTACCATTGTATAATTTACTACCTTGTTAATTATCTGAAGGTATTAAAATACACCAGTTTGACCAAAATTGGGTCTGGAGTGTTGGACTGTGGTTTTAGCCATATATGAAGGAATTATGATGCAAAATGACTATTAAGGTGTGGCTGTTTTTCATTGGACATAAATTTGACTTTTCGGTGTGAGGTTTTGGGTTCTTTCCTTGTCATGTATGTTTTGCCAGATCGAGGTGATCGAGGTTGAAGGAATAAATTGCTGAGCACCTCCAATAAAATGGACCAGAATGGGATTGTGCTAACCCACACTTGTGTACTTGTATATTTTTCAGCAGTCAACAATACAACACCAATACGAAGCTGCCCAATGTGCGAAAGTGTGAAAACTACATATATGTATGCATAAATATTTATCTTGCTGCAGCCCGAAACTCGACGAAATAAAGCTCCACATTGGGTGTGTGTTGTTTTTCTTTCTTTCAATAATAAGCCAATTGGATAGACTCCAGTGAAAACAGAATGAAGGACGAGATGGTAATCTATTTACCCATTTTCACATTCTTGAAACTACAGGGCTCACCTCAGTGCTCAACTGCAGAAGGAAGCCATTAAGTACTTTCTCCAGGCTGATGGTAAAACCACATTTTCAATTTCAGTAGTCCAGTTTGTGGGGCAATGCTTTCTAAAAGTTATTGATCTAAAAACCACTGATCATACAAAGAAATGCTGACCTGCATTGAAGCACAGCATACAGTGGGTGAGCGAACGACAATGTGAACCCAGAAAAGCTGCTGAAATCCTTTAATGGGACTTTTGGAAGCACTGTTAATCCCCTGTTCAACCCCACCTCTCTGTCCATGTGGCTCACGTCTCCCCATTGTGGCATACTGTAAAATTATGGCTCAATTAAGTCGGGGGAGAGAGGTGGGGGACGGGGTGCCGGTGGTTAAGTTTCAGGGTCTGACTGTGGCTGCTGCTACACTTGGCATGATGTTATCTGCACAGACTCAGGGGACCGCGATCTAGCCTTCACCTCCCCCCTAGCTCTGATCGCAGCCATGGGTGCAGACAGTTTGGTGCCAGGAGGTCCGGAACCAGTAATGGACCGAGTGGTGACTAATGAGCTCCCTAACACACAAATGAAAGCAAGTGGTGTGCGGTACATCCCCCTGCCTCTGCTGCAGAGGTCAGTGATGTAAACCTATACCAATCAGAAAGTGATTTTAACAGTATATTGCAGTATTTTATAGGTCCTCCTTTTTGTTTCCAATACAGCCTCATTGTCCACAGGCCAGGACTCCATTATGTGTTTTCTGGCATCAAGATAGCAGCAGATAATTAGAGTCCTGTAAATGGTGGGATTTAAACACACTTGTTTGTTGAGAATGCTTGAATTTAGAGGGAATTGTTCTGCCAGGTTAACACCTTCCACATTTTTTGAAGTGTAGAAGTGCACGATATGGTCATGAAATAGTGTTTCAAAGGCCTAAATTGGCATGGCCGAGTACTTTTTAATGAATATGTGATGCATTATGCCAGTGTTAAACCATTAACCATCATTGTTTACCAGGTATTGAGGCAACACCTTTCTAAAATCTTTGAGCACTTTCAGCAGTAATTCATGACTGTGTTGATACTTCTGTGTTGTGTTGTCCTTGCTTGACACCTTTTGGTAGGTATCTGACCTTTGCTGTCCATGACCACACAAAACAGCTATATATATTGAATTTGTTCACTGATGCAAAAAACAAAAGATCACAAAAATATTCACACATAATTGTCCAAAAACTAAAACGGACTTGGTCAGACTTTTATATGAGGGTACAGCCTGAACCACATCTGCACTGTATAAATTGGTCACATAGCTGCTAAAGTGACATGTATTTATATGAACATTTTGCGCATCATTTGCTTTCCAAAAGCACAAAAAAACCCACAAAAAAAAACATGTCTATGATCCTCTGCTCCACCAGTTCTTGGCACTCCTCTGGCCTGCAGTTGTTAGTGCAAAGATAAACCGAGTTACAAAGAGATGTGGACGTCATGTGAGCGTGTGTGAGCCATTTGCTGTATCACTGACACCCCACAAGAAACCAGTTCCATCATCACCCCCGCCTGATGGTGGATGTTTTATTGCAACCCCAAACACATCAGTTCATTTCTGACACAGTTGTGACAAATTACAAACGGTTCCAGTGTTGGTGGGTTTAGGCGGTCTGTGTCGGTGGGAGCACCACATGCAGTTTGTTTGGAGATGAAGAGGCTGATTGAGAGCCAAACTGTTGTAAGAAACAGGCTGTACACACAAGCAACAATGGAGCTCTGAGATCTACTATTGACCATATGGTGGCACTTAGTTGAACTCAGTCACTTTTACATTGTTTAATTTCATATATGCCGACTTAAGAAAAAAAAGAAGTTTGTTTACTTTTCTAATGGAATTTGGATTTGTGCAATGAATAAATATTTACACATCAGATGAAAAGTCATTTATTAGGTTTATGATGTCCTCTCAGGATGAGGACTCTTAGATCAGAATAGCTGGTCTGGATTTTACAAAGGAGAACAGCTCATGAGATATAACTTATGTATTTGGTAGTTTGATCACCCAAAGTATTACCATACAGTACGTACTAGTACAAGTGAAATACAGCATCCCGTTTGTGTTGCAGGTGATTGTGATCCACCTCGCACTACAGACAGATACTGACAGAAACAGGAGCCCACTAACTAGTGGAGGTCTTCTGAACCTGAAACTGCAATTTATAAGGTTAGTTTTAAGTTACCAATGGATGATTCTCTGCTGAGCTAACAGAGAACTGATTCATTTCAGGGGTGAAAGGTGATCAATGGTCCATTGCATCAGATAAGCACCGTACTGGGTGGCTGGATGGGTCCCCTCTCAGAAGCTGTAGGAAAACAATGTAGTCACTCAGATGCACTCAAAAATTAAGGAACAATTGAAGCTTTTCAGAGCAAGTGGAGAGGTAAACGGGCAGGTGAAGGGGGGCAACGTAGGCAATAAAGCCTCTGTGATTAACTTGAAAATATGCAGATTTGCCTCCTCTTATTGTGTTTATAGACAGTGAAGGCCGTCAGAGGAGAAGGCTTGCTTGGATTTGTATTACGACGCAGACACTGTTTGGTATTATTGTTGATGGATCATGTGGTAATGGATAGAAGATGGGATACACACAGAGATCCATATGGAGAAAGTGTACGAGGCAGCATGAAAAGAAGAAAAGAGTCAGAAGAAAGGCCCCATCTTTGCTCCTCGACACTGTAATGTCTTTCTCACACAAGCCATGATCTCATACGCCTGAGCAAGAACACCTGTTCAGAGCTGGCTGTCTCTGTGGCATATTGATATGTAGCTGCAGAAAGGGAAGACAAGAATACTCATGCAAAAACATCTGCTCAGCTGGATGCTGTTGAACAATAAAAATCAGAGACGTAAAGCTGCATTGAAGTGGCATTGATGAACCAGATGGGACTGAGCGGACATGTTGAGCGCTTGAGTTGAAATTTATTTAACATTTTTCCTTCAGGGATATGTCAAAGTGACCATTTATATTCTACAATGTAACTTTTGGGTATCACCCTATGCCTGCAGTCATAAAATAAGTTTGGCACTTCTAGTAACTGAATGGCAATGAATTAATGTGGGTCAGTTGAACCAGTTTCCTTTTTTTATAGCCGTAAATGTATGGCATAAGTGCAAATTCTGTTCAGGCCTATTTTTTTT
>OMNM01001004.1:0-15889 GCA_900302745.1 Parablennius parvicornis
GTTTAATTCAACAATATTCTGGGCTTACTCTTGGTTTACTGCTGGATCGTTATGCAAACAGACTGTTTGATCTGTCCTGTTTAATTTTACAACTTGACAAATCCAGCTTTATCAGTAATGCCTATCCATCAGCATTATACCTATTGCATATTTTGCATGGTCAAATATCAGTCGGTACCCGCAGTGCAATTTAAATTGTTTTAATTGTGTTTGATTAAATAAAAAGGAAATTCACAAGAAATGCCATTCAAAATCAGCCTGAGTTAACAGTCCGGCTGACTGAGGCTAACTTTGCAAGACAGACTGGTTTCAGGTCGGCGAAAGTGAAGCAAAGGGTGGTATTTCTGAGATTTTGTTCGTCTTCTATGATGACTACATTGAAAACTTTCCACTAATGTTGAATTGAATTTGGTTTCTGCAGAACATATAGAAAGAAAATCGCTGCTGAAGGAACTATACTACTGCATTGCATTGATTATGTAACTCTTTGTACTGTATTATGAAATGAAAGCAGTTTCTGCATTGCATATAAGGTAAAGAGATAATTTAGATTTTTGTAAATAATTTACAATTATGGAAATTATATCTAGGCACAAAGGGTTGTGGAGTTCATTGGTTCTGTCGTGGAAAAGAACTTGTCATTGACGTTTATGCACAGATGGGTGAACAACAATGAAGACGGCAGCTGTGCAAGGTGCGGACACACCGTTGAGAGTATTGTGTGAGAGACCCCAAGGACATTTTGACACGTGGACTGGGCAGGGTGGGCGATTGACCTGCCAGTGTTTGAGTTGGTAGATGAGCCACACCGGCATGAAATATAATGATAGCACCAAGAGCTGTTTTTCCATCCATCACGTTTACCTGCTTTGTCCCAATACGGGGAGTGGAGCGAGCCAGCTGAAATAGGGAAAAAGACAGGGAACAGGACAGATTGCCGCTCCATCGCAGTACAAACACAGCAAGACTCGTTCACACATTTATAAACATTTCAAAGTCACCGGCAAGCTTGGTTTTGGATTATGGAAGAAAGCTGGTGGACGTGGCATAAAAGCTATGTATGCACAGGAAGTACATGCAAACTTTTGAATCACAATTGTGATTTTGAAAATATTATTCCATCCCTTAATAGTCTTTACGTGTGTTTGCTATGGTTGTAGAACAGATGTTAGCATCGGTGTCGATCTGAACACGACTTCATTCACGAGGCTGCTGTGGAAACTGGCTGCCAACACTTATCCAGGTGCTCAGCTGCTTTCCTGCTCCAGATGTTGCCTTTGGGCGATGAGCTGCCTGTGTCTCTTTATGGCAATACTTCAACTGGAAAGCCAGAGATTCCCACTAAACCAGACTGTTGAGCTCTCTTCCTGAACTCGATGACAGCACTAACCCACCAAATTAAATTTCCTAGAGTGACATCACCAGCGGCTTAATACTAAATACTACAATCGCTTGTCTTTCTGGGATCTCTCCTGGCCTTCCTGAGGGATCTTGGATTTTGACTGAGAACTGAACCAAAGCATCTGCCATGCTGTAAACCCTCTGTTCTCTAAGTTTTGACAATTACAGTCACCCCAGGATGGATTGGTGTGCTCAACTGCTAATGTCCTGGATTTCCAGTGTGTTGTCTAGACTTGATACATCCAGTATATTCCCTCCATTTTGGCTAAAATATTGTCTCTCCTGTTTGGTGTCCTACTTTAAGAAGATGGGCAGAAAAGTGATTGGGCCATTTTATGCAAACGTGAAAGCACATACCTGCACTAATGCACTCAGTGGAAAATACACAGATGCTGGTAACACGCTCCACTCAGCTACGTGGATCCAGAATTTCATTTTCACCATAGCTCAAACAATAGTGATGTACCATTGTGCTATTGTGCAGTGTTGCGTCATATTAAGATGTTGAGCGTGAGAGCCTGTTGATGAAAACCTTCGCCTCTGTCACTTGACTGCAAACGTTGAGCTTTGCCGATACTGAGAGCACATGGCCTGAACAAATCCTGTAATGTGAGGATTTTTCTCAAGAGCAGATATTGTATTCAGGGCACATGTTAATAATCACTCGGTTTACCACCAATAATCATTTCAAGCAATCCATTCAAATCCTTCCATCAGGATTTTACTGTGATTTTGGGGGAAAGGCAAAATCCCCTTTGGCAAGCATGACGAATAACAAATCATACCTCAAAAAGCAGCGAAATATTTTAACAACAAATTTTTATATCTCAAACTGGATTAGTGTCATTGTGCAATTAAGTGCCCACTCACATTCTGACCCTCTAATTAGGTTGTCGACTGGCTCCAGCCTCTGTTCAGAATAATTGTTATTCTCAGCCTGTTCCAGATTTCAGCCAACAAAGAGCTATTATAAGACTTACTTTGATGTTGTTATGTGACTGTTGTTTGGAGGCTTTTGTAGGTTAATGGAAGGATAATCAGGAGTATTTGATCTCAGTAGAGTAGCTGGTATTATCTTGTGACAGACATGTCTTGCTTCTGCAGCAAACCACTGTGTTTTGCATTATGAATTAGTAGCTGTTTAAATGTGAGAGAAATTTATATTCTAAGGTCAGCACTCATATCGATTGTATTCATTCTGCCTGCAGGCTTGCTCTCTTGTGGCTAAATCCAACATAAATGTGCAGAAGTAAGAGAAAATATGTGTATTATGTGTTTCATTGACATCTCTTTACATGAGTTACAGTATTTAGCAGGATGAATGAGCACGGGACTGTGTGGACCAATAAAACTTGCATGTGCCATTATACAATAGATTGAAGTATAGTTTGACGTAAAAAAAAATTTTTTTTTTTCAATGATAGGAATCATTTTTTCACTAGATGTGCTCAGCTAAGCTCAAAGACCTACCAACAAAGGCTGACTGATCAAATGTTTTCTGTTGCCTCACCTCGCCTAGTGTTTTAAAAGTTGAATGTTAACACACACCAAAGACCAGAATCACTCGTCTGACTGCAAACAGACTCATCTGCTCTGTGTCTGCATTCGAAGAAAATAGTAGTCTTTGGGCTATATCCTTTATGTAGGAAACACAGTCCGAGAGGTAGGAATTGTAGAGGAGCAAAATAATTAATGTTCTTGCAACAAATTTGTTCTTTATGTCCGTCAGCCCAAAAAAAAACACACTGAGATAGTCTCAGTTTACCCCGCTAACTTAGGATATTGTTTTATTTTAGATCCAATTTGTCCAGTGTGTATTTGCTAATATTATAATTTCAAACCTTCACCCTCCAGTGTGAGCACTCTATGATTCCGAAGTGAGTGGCATGTGCACAAGACATATTTACACATGTCGCGGTGTATTTATTGTTTTTAAAGATGTAGCGCAGTCATGGGCGACATCGCTATTATGACTTGATTAACTCAGGAAAACTATTAAGAAACTTAAAGACAAAGAAAACTCACATTTCAATGATTTGAACCTTTTGGTTCGTGCATCCTTCGATGCAAAATTGTAATAACTATCTCTTAAATGATCAAAAGTTGGATGAAATGTGACACGACCTTTTAGACTGAGGTCAGTTTGAAAAATATCAAATGCATACCATATTTCTGCACTTGTTTTTGTTGGTCATGTGACTTATATCAAGAAGAAGCCTGTATATCATGCACTTACTGGTGCATCTGGCATGTCAATAAATAGCAGGGTCTGGGCCCGTTTACACTTTACCCGTTTTGGGTGATCAGATCACATGTGGGTTTCAGTCAAATCACTTCCCGAGGTGGTCTGGGACACAAGTGGGAAGCTCAAAATGCATATCATGGACAAGTATAAACAATCTGCATCAGGGTTCGCCACATGTGATCTGATCAAAACACACATTAATGGCAGGTTTAACAAAATGCTGCTAAAATTCTCCTAAAAAAAAAAAAACTCCATAACTGCTGTGTTAGTCAACTTCAAGCTAAAAGTCTCCCAAAATGACATAAAAATATGCACACTACACATCAGAAAATTTTTTGAGTGTCTCTGAAAGTTCTGAGAAGACTGGAGATAAGGAAAGAAACCGTTGAAGAGTTTGATGAAGAAAACAAAGAAGGCTAATTATGTTCTAACAGCTCAATGCTCAGAACTGAGGAAAACATTCACAGATGTCTCTGAAATAGCTGGTGTTGGAAGAAGCTCATCAATGATGCAATTATATACATGAGTGCAAAAAAAAGTAAATGTATCTCACAAGCCTGCATGTTTTGATTCCTCTTGTATGCATAGTTTTTTTTTTGTTTGTTTTTTTTTTTTAATAGCATGAGTTATAGTCACTTCTAAGTGGCCTGCAATGTCAAGAAAGTCTTGATGGTTAAGTTACTGTGTATGTGTTAATGAACATTGTTTGCTCACTTAACAATATGAGAATGCTTTGCTAACCCCAGGGAGGAATTCTTATTATTGATACGGGGCTCAATTTGAAGGGAATTGATTAAAAATGATGAATCACATATAAATATATTCTGTCTCTTCAAGTCCTCTCCATGTGGCTTACAAAGTACATCCCAGTTTCTCATGTCAAAACAAAGCAAAGCAGGTGCAACAGTTCTTTCACAAGGATTGTTCACTTTTTCCAACTTGTGAAATTTCCATGTAAACGCAGAACGAGGATGACGTGGATTTTGGCCCACTGAGACTGTGTCTGAGCTCAGGGACAGAAGCTGCATTCAACCTGACAATCTCCCTCATGTTTCATTTGATAGATAATAGCTGCATATTTTCATACAATATCTGTTTTCTGTCACTCAATGCCATATACAAAATAGATTTGGACAAATTTGTCATTTTCTGTTCAGATTCCTGACTCTCACTCTGTAAACTACCAAAATCAGTTTAGAGAAAGGATTTTAGTGTTCTATGGTCACAAAGCTTTTCACATAATTGCTCTTTATTGGCTTTTAATTATGAAATTCTGCGGGCTCTGGCTAAAACATACTTTTATTCTGATAACATTGTGCTGAACAACCCATCTATCAGATAAACATGAAAATGTCCCAGTGAGGTGTTCATAACATCTTCTCATGTGACTGCTATAATAACTTCATGTAGAGATGAATTCAGGAAACTGGAGCGTTTTCTCTCGATGCTCGTGAGGGTCAGTTCTCTATAGAGAGGAAATATTGATGCAGAAAACTTCATTATTTTTGCAAAATGTTCCATTTTGCAGTTTTAATTCACTTAGTCCCCTTTACTCTCTTTGACACAGTGGTTATCCAAACTCCTCTTTGTAAAAACTTCCATCAGGTCATTTGTATTCACGTAGCATTCAAGGTTTAATTCTGTTTCTATTCAACTAATAGACTGAAATACAGCGTGTGGCTCGAGGTTATGATGCTTCATAATTAGGAGCCGAGGCTGGAAACACACACACAATATTCTCCTATATAAAACTGTATGTTTGCCTCCTGAGTACATTCTGTTCAATGTCTACAAGTTTTAATAAGCTCTCATAACACTATTTGTTGCTTTTCAGATTTCAGAAGTAATTAGCATGAGTGTTCCTATTTTCCTGTAATTCTACATTATTAAAATATTAAACCGGGGGTGTACTAACTTCTTATTTTTATATGAAATGGTTTAAGTTATACTGGGTGAATATTTGAATATTCATCAGGGTCTACATCTATAAAAACATTAGTAGGTTGTGTTCCTGCAGTTAAGAAAACAAATGGTTGTGTTCCCTGCCGCACATTGTCTTATTGCCTCGTTTATTGTATTCTTGAACAAGTTTCGCTTTGCTCCTGTGTCTTTGGTCTGCATTTTATACAGGTTCCAACACACTTTCAATTAGCCTTGCTCACAGTGGTCTCCTACCGGTGATTAAGAGAACAGATTAGGTGAGAGGAAGATGAATGATGACATGCTGAAAGACACAAAATGAAGAGTAAGTAAAACTGCATGATGAAATACACCACACAATAAGTGACAGAATCGCTGCAGAGTTATTTGTCTTCTGGTCTCCCATTATTTTCCTCAAATCAAATACTCACCACACACACACACACACAAAAAAAAGCCAATATTATAGCATTATATACTGTTTACAAAACAAAAGACGCTTTATCGAGATCTTATTGCATTTATCAAATTCAGCCCCTCATATAAATACTCTGTTAAAGTAAGTGCAATACTAGTCAGAAGATATCTGATTAGCTCTTTCCAGTGCATCTAGTTGGCTCAACTGTGAAACATCTACCCCCTTGTTAGTCGGTACTGCAACTATTTGTGGGTTAGTGTTTTGTCTGTATAAAATGAGACACTTAACTGTTACCAACCACTGATCGGGGCTACTGTGCTGTCAGACTGTAGTCCCACTTACTGCACCAGTGCTGGAATGGAGGGCAGAGTGGTGGGAGAAAAAGAGATGTCGTCTCACAAAACCAGCACAGTTTGACAGAACGTTCATTGAGAAAATGAACAATCGGGAGTGTGTAGGAGAGAAGATTGTTGCTGCTGGTGGTGCTAGCAATGCCATGTTCTATATAATCTGACATTGTTGAAGCTCTTAGACCATCCAGTCCGAAAAACGAAAAAAAAAAAGAGCTCATGAAGACAGTGACCTTGTAAGATAGGATTTAATTTTACTAGAAATTTACCCTCCATACACTGGGGCAGGTTGCAAAATGGTAACCTTCAATCTACCGCAAACTTGAGCTGCATTTAAAATCCAATACTGTTGTTAAAGGTTTCAATTAAACGCTTTAAAGTAGAAATTTGGTTGCATTTTGACTTTTTTTTTAACTGGGCTTTCTTTCTTGGACTTGTTGACTACCCTTTCAAAGACTTGGATTTAGTCTACAGGGAAATGAGTCATCAGGAAATCCTGATTAAGTACTAACTACATTCAGCATAAGAATTAAGAGGTCTGGATGTAAAGGTGTGTGCCAATAGAGCCATTAACATGATGAAGTCCCAGAAGACTCACACACACACACACACGCAAATGCACATGCACACGGATCACAGACACAAGACTATAGTTGTTTTTTTTTTTTGTTTTTTTTGTTTTGTTTTACTGTTCCTGTTCAGGTGTTGCATACCGATCCAAGGTAATTAAAATACCACAGCCTTTCATCGTCATGAATCACTGTTTGAACCTTGACAAAAGTGCTGTCTATGTCTGTCCTGCAGTCATTTATTCTTCCTTTATATCTTCATGAATACATTTAATACCATGCGAGATATTACACATACCATTTCAGCCTGACAAATCTAAGGAAGAAAAGAAATGTCTGTACCCGTATGAAGCAAAAGGGGTGTTTTTTTGTCCAACTCTGAAGAGGGAATTGTCAAAAGTTGCAGCGTGCTGTTTGAAGCACTTTTGTTAGAGCCCTTTTACAAGTTTGTTGAGCCATTCCTGCCAGAAGCGAGTCTGGGAGTGAGAAGACTTCCATACATCATTGTGCTGAAGCATTACTGTGGGTAATGAAGTGTGAACTAGGAGCAGCACTTCGTTTTGTCATAAAGAGTGGGAGGGAGCTCACTGTAGCACAAGGAGATTGTGGACAGTCTTCAGGCGATCACAGCCAAGTGCCTCAAATTACAGTTGTCGGTTAAAAAAAAGAAAGAAAAAAAAAAAGAACTTGAGCCATTGCTTCACATTTCATTTGAAAGTCAAAGGTGGCACGGTCCGTTTCTATGGGAGATGGTTCCTAGATGAGCTCAGAGTTGTAAAAGATGGTTTAAGTTTGTCCCTCTCTGCAGTTAGCTGTTGTACTGTGTAGTTATTTTTTTAAACGCTACATTTCAGTGGTCGTGGAAAAAAAAAAAAAAAAGCTAGATATCCGAGGGATTCAGGGAGGCTGAGGAAAAGGATTTCAGTTGGCCTAAAAAAAGTTTTGGCAAACCATCAGACGATTCGGGAGGGGGAAGCAGGGCTTGGCCCAGGCTGTGTTCAGCAGGGAGGGAAAACTGCTAATTCTGACTGAGGATATTGTCGGGTGGTGAAAAAGAACCCCTGAGCCCACCAATGTTTCTATGGTTGAGGCAAATTTAAAGACTCACCCATATCCCTGGAAGAGGTCTCAGAGGTAATTAAAAAGCTCCTTGTGAATAAAATATGCCTTAAGATGCAGCAATATCTGCATATTGTTGGGCTGTTTTGGTTGTCATGCCCTATCAGTGTCATCTTTAGGCCTCCTAATTTTAAAATGGGACCCAGATGGTGTGCTCCTATACATGAAGAAGCGCTCTTTAACCCTTCCGGGAATCATATGCCTGGTTGGTGGAGAAAATTTCCCAGGGATCAATGTAGAGTCTGTCCTTACAGAACAGTTGACAAGCTCTTCACCATTTCAAACTCACTATCGTAATGAATGTACCCATTCATCCAACTGTGTTTCGTGAACTTCAAGAAGGCGTATAACTGTACCACTGGGACTCCTGAGGTTGGAACTGGCATTGTTGCAACACTTCACACTGTTCTTTGTCTTCTTCCCAAGCATAAAAATGAAATTTTTACTTCATTGATGCCAACACCAACTGGAGAAATCATTGTGTTAGGATTGTTGTTTGACACCGATTCTACTCTCGTGTTCCATGGAAAGGGTTGTTTGGGGATATAAGAATCATCTCAATGCTCTTTGCCGATGATGTCGTTCTGTTGGCTGCATCAAAAAATGGTCGACAGTTATTCACTTTGAGCAGACTCAATAATCCATCAGGGATAGACTGAGGATGACAGAAGGATGAGTGAAGTTATCTGGAGGTGGATTTAATATTTCATCCCTCACTCAATTTTTTCATCATCTGTTTCACAGATTGGAACTTTATTTGGACTAACACAAAATGAGTCAAAACCTTAAGCGCACTGCACAGAGAGAATGGCTTTTAGTTTGAAATAAGTTTTAATTAGAAACAGAAAGGCATTGGGTTGTTCATAAGTCAGCTCTTAAATCATGATAATGGATGACAGTTTGTGTCTGCTGCTTTTCCATGGCTTTCTTCCTTGTGAAAACATTAAAATAGTGAATTTTTTTTCACAGTACTTTGCTCGAACTTTCCAGATAATTCACAATTTTACCAAACGGCTTATGTATGTGTGCATCGTGACTTGATTACGGTTAAATCATTATTTTTAACTGATAGCACCTATCTCAAAACCCATAAACAAGCCCATGATGTGTTTTCATGAACAGGATCACAACACACAAAAGATTATGTATTGTCTCTCTGGGGTGCACCTCTCAAATTTGTCGGGGAGAAAAGAAAAAGCCAGGGAGCGAGACATCTGGACTACCCTGCTTAACCTGCTGACACTGGGATGTGACTCTGGATAAGCGGCAGAAAACAAAGGGATGGATGGATTTGTCTGGGAGCTCTAAACCATGCTGTGAGCAAATCTGGATTGGCCCCAACAAAGTCCCGTCCAGAGGTTGGATGTAATGCTGTGAAGACTGTCAGAGCAGACAGAGATGAAGTACGTGGGGGAGAGAAGAATGGAGGACAAGGAAAGAAAAATAACATAAGAAGCTCTCTATGGAGACAAAACGGTTTAGCCTCCTTTTAGTGTGGTTTCCATTTGGAAAGATTACATTTCTGGCTTAATGACATGTGTGTTGTGAAGGATAGAGAATAAAAATAATCAGTAATCCTCAGTTCTACTCAGATTTTCCATTTAACTACTTGATATATTTGAAAAAAGCTGTTTTTCTTGCTCTGTAGTAATAGCGATCCTTGTGCTTTATTTAAATGACACATGCCCGTTTGATATTAAGAGTAGTATGCATTTGAAGTGTACAGAAAAAAGCTTAGATAAAAGAGAGTAGAAAATGTGTATGAGTGGAATGGGTGCATATGCAACGACATGTTTAGCTTTCCCTAGTAGTAAATCAAACTGACGTATTGATAGAAAATGTCCTATCTGTTTTGCTATTCACAGGAATGTTTTGATATCACCGTTGTATTCCTCACTTTTTTATGTACTTCACAGTGGTACCAGTCTTTCTGTGTGAATTCCGCTGAAGCCCAGAGAAAAATATAACCTGCAGGCTGAAGCAAGCCTTCTGATGGAAACATTCAGTGGCTTACATTTGTTTCTAGGCAAGGAACACATATTTTACAGCATGATTTATTGTCTGCGCAGACGACATTGCCCGGGGATATCTTAGATAAGTGCACTGCATTAACAAAACAGGGCCTATGTTTTAAGCAGCGATGTAGTTGTCGGGTCGGATTCAGGGACCACTGTGAAGGGGGCGGTTTATATTTAGCAACATGTATTATGAGAGACGGCTACAACAGACCATTTTGTGATGATGAACAACAAGCATTTCCTGAGGTTATGGAGGTAGTACTTGATATTATTAGTTAGTTCCTGAAGAATTATAGTTTATAAGATACAAATCACTATATTCACCTCTTTTCAGACAGCATGAGAGAATTTCTTCAGAAATGATAAATAAAATGTGTAAATGGTCTATTTCAGAGTTCAGAAGAGTTGACCTTCATATGTGCTATTGTTTCGAAACAGTGAGAAATGGCCACAGCTTGTGTTAGATCAAACATGTATATTCAGCAAAGTTTTAATGTCTTGGTTTGCATTTACATCATTGGCCTTGATCTGCTTGTTCCCTTAGTGCCTTTTGACTTGTCAGTTGTCAGTACTACTAATACATTCTATTAAAAGAAAAATAAATAAATAAATAAATTATAGAGATAATGCCAAGCTCCTCTGAAATGGGCTGCATTCGCACATCTTGTTTTCACCTCGGCGATCTCAAAGTACTCTAAAATTTCAATCACCAAGCTTTCATGCAAGCTCCTCATCTCAAGAACACTTTGCCAGGCAGAGGCTGGCATGGCACCGCCAAGCCCGCCATCAAAGGATGACCCACTCTACCACCTGAGCCACGGCCACCCCAATGTTGGCACCTTTACTTCTTTTGTCCCCCCCAGTTCAAAGAAGCCCTGTAATAATGTTGGTGATAAGATGTCCTGTGTGGCGTTTGCTCATATAAAATGATGTGAATTCTAAATGCATATGCTGAATATTGATTACACTGCTGTAACCTTGTTTTATCTTCCTGTACGGTTCATCCAGTTTCCAGATGTACCTTAAACACATCGTTACGGACAATCACTTTTTCCAACCCCATAAATCCTTAGCCGCCATATAAGGAGTCTTTTCTTCAGCATCATTGATCCAGAGGGTCCAGAATATATTGGTTTCTTCAGCTGTGATAATTGCAATTTGCTGTTTAGTTGTAAGAAACAAAACAGAAAGTCTGAGGGGAATGCGTTAATATATTGTTTGTTGCTCCAACTGGGGCAGGTCATTTGTTTTTATCAGCCAGCTTAGCGTAATGTGTTTGTACTCTGCATTAGGGCATATTAATATTTGAAAGGACTGGTTTTACCAGGTTTAATCAAAACTATTCTGTCACACACAAATAAAGTTGACAGAATTTAAAACATGTTGGACAAGTTTTCTAAACAGGCTCGGGAAAGATGACGACAGGAAAAAATGGTTTCCACTTCAATCTGTGATTGAACAGCTCGTGTATGCACTATTTTATCATGATGCGAGGCCCCATGATGACACTCACTCCTGCCCTCATTTTGTTTTTGTCTTTAAAGTTGGTTGTATTTCAGATCTTCTTTAGTGTTTGGCCAGCTAAGCTCAAACGCTCAAGCCGGGGTTCACTGTAAGAGCTGATGCAGCAGACAGCAAGCATGCATTTGGAGTGGTGCACAAAAGGAAATCAATCTGATATCGAGAAAACAAATAACTCATGTCAGAATAGTAAAGAATGGTCTGGATGTTTCTGTGAGGGATCCAAAAGCTTGCACGTTCTCAGAGTAAATATTATGGGTAGTGGAGATACTTGTGTAACAAAGATCTAAATTCAATATTCTCTGTTTTGCATCCTTAAGGTAAATGAATGTAAGAACTGAATGTGATACTGGTGGAGTTGGATGAAAGTTTATGTTTAAAAGGCCGCAGCTCAGTATCTCTTGGCTCCATTCCTATGAAGGACAAGCTCATTGCATCACCACTTTTCAATCACTCACAACAAAACAACAGTGGAAAAAAAACAACAAAAAAAACAAAACAGTTACTCTTGTTTTTTGTGGTTGCGACTGTAATTATAATCAAGGCCGATCGTGGTGCGACACCTCTGTGTCCTTGTGCATGTTGTTCGGCTTCACCTTCAGACAAGACAATCATTGCACAAAAACACCTGATTTTTCTTCTCGGTAGATTGAGGCATTGAAAGAAAATCCCTTTCACGTATTTCATACACAACTCAAGATTTTTACCCCCCCAAAAGATATATTCATTGTCTTCAAGTCATCCACTTAGATTGGGCTATTTGTTATTCTGTGGATGTGATTTCTGGGTGTGTTTTAAATTCACCGTCTCTCTGTATCTATTTCTGGCTTTGTTTCATGTTATTGAATTAAGGTGTGTTTTAAGCGCCAACAACTTAATCTGGGGAATTACACGCTGTGAGCTGTCAGAGGGGCTATGGTAAAACAAATACTAAGAAATATTAAAGGTAACATTTATAGATTTTTCTTTGTTGAATCTACTGTATACTTTCTTTTGGAAATACAATACCTGAGTAGAACCTATTCATGATTAAATAGCCATTTTTATTAGCTTTATTGATTCAAAGAAGACACGTGACTGGAAAAAAAAAGAAAAAAACGAAAAAGGAACTAGACAAAACAAAGTGACATTTAGATGTTTTAATGATGTGTTTTACATTTAAAAGTGAAGGTAGTTGTTGGTTTTAGTTTAGTGATTCCAACTGGGACTAAATGCGTGACTCCTGACAGGAGTATGAGAAAGTAATGATATCTTCTTCTACTGTGTGTTGTTTATGTCTCCAAGGGGCTAATTACAATAGTGGAAGTGTGAGGCTGTCAATTGAATCCAAGATCTTCTCGCTATACTCGAGTCTTGACACTCCTATAAAGAAACAAGTCCAGACTCAAATATTGTCTTACCAAGATCAAATGTATCATAGTTTTTATTCACTGAAAGTATTGAATATACACATCAAAACCGTCATCTTTCCCCTGGATATTTATCTGTCTCATTCCATCAAAGTAGATTTATTCTGTATCTTTATTCTGTGAGCTGCACCGCCGCATGATATACTTTCTTAACCGTCAAAAGAAGGGATAATGAAGTCCATGTGCTCATATGAATATGTATACAGGTAGATATCAATGTGTGAACAAATTTAGCATTCTGGGTTAGCCAGCACAAGGCCAGATGCTGTCAGAGCAGACAGTGCATCATAATCTTGTTCCATCTGGCATATGGTGGATCCAATCTCTAAAAATGTTTCACTTGAGGGATGTACTCTCTTAGGGCTTGGCATACCCCCCCTGCTGTCAGCGTGTGAGCTATTGCGGTGACTGACTCTGAACGTTCCATTTTAGCTGAATGTCTCGAAATGTCACCCCTGACATCTGCACAAAGAGAGCCATCTCCACCAATCAGCAGGCTCAGGTTGAGGAGATAAATGACATTCCTTGCAAGAGAAAGTGCAATCTAATATCTACAGCATCTGTAAGTTGCACAGCCCCGATAGCCCTGCACAGAGCTCTATTGCCTCTGCCCCTTAGGGAAAGAAGACCATTTTTCTTTCCGGCCACAGAGTAGGAGCCGCGGAGGAGCAAGCGGGAGCCAGATTGGCAATATTTATCTTGGTCTGAAGAGGGACAGAACACAAACATTCGGGGTAATTTTAACCTCTGGAAAATCTGCGTGGGTGGGTCGTATGAGCTGCGTCAATACCAACGGCATTCTGTTGCCATTTGTTTGGGTTCAGATTAAACACAGATCAAGTTCTGCTGAAATGAAGACATTGGGAAATAACTCACTGCAATTTGTGATCCCTTAGCTGAGACATTTCAAACTATGTACGGCTACAATATATCAAAGACGGTCTCAGCAGATTTGTTTTCTCTTCTTGCGCCACTAAGCAAAAAAAACACCTAAAAAACTGCATCCATGCAGACATATACCATTTTAGAAGGGATTGGAATAAATGCCTGCTGGGAAATGTTTTGTTCACCAGTCCCACCAGAATTGTAATCAATAGAAAACTCAGAGCCTATTAGCCTCCCTGAACTATTTAACACCAACTGGCCCCTATTACTCAGGCCAGTCGATGATGTTTGTCACTTTAATGTGATTAGCACCGTTTTCTATTAAGCCTATCACGGATCTCTACTGGACTCTAGGGGTCAGTGTTGGGAAGCTACCTTGCCCTTAACCAACCTTTGAATGGCCACTCCCAAGTTGCTTCTTCAGGGCAAATGCCTAGTTTAACATTATTTGTCTCTACAATCACCTAATCTTTCTTTCATTGATGTGCCACAGTTTATTTCCCCATTCTTTGGCAATTCGTATTCATCGTTTTTATGTTCTTTTGCATTTTGAGCAATGCATTTCTGAAAGATACCACAGAAAATTGTCTCCTTGTGCATTTTAATGATTTTTAGAGAGTGGGTTTCAGCTGCTCCCTTCCGGGATCATCACGGCAGATCATGTGAAGGGTCTTTTCTCAGGGAGTCAAGTCGACAAACTTCTGCTTACAAGCATGGTTCTGAAGTATTTCAAATTAGATTTTTGATTTAAGTGTCTTTTCATGAAAAACACAGCAAGCTCATCATGAGTTAAAAAAAAAAAAATCCAAATATGTTTTTCTTTTCTACTCAAGGGAAACACAAAGCACTTTGCTGAGTTTGTGGAAAACAGAGCGCTGTGTTCCAGGAATACGATGTCAATCATCATTACTAGGCAAAACACGCAATGACGTAGAAGAACTTCACTGATACAGAGCAGAAACAGCGTCTTATGAAATCCACTCAAAATGCTGCTTGGTTTGGAGCTCTGCCAATACTGAGCACCACTGGCTTTAACATATGGCTCCACAGCACTTTTAGTTTTTCATTTCCCCGTCACAAAATTCTATAGAATTGTCAATCTTTGGTTACGCGAAAGGGTTTCTGACAACAATGCTGTGGCTCGACCCATAACTGGTGAAATATCTATTTTCAGCACTTGTAGCTGAACACATACTTTTCAACTGTAAATAATATTGACAACTCTTTGTAGGCAATGACAACTCTTATCACATGAATACATTTTAGTACAGATTATGAGATTCTTTACACATTTGAAAAAAAAATTTGACAACACTTACTTTAGAAAAAAAGATTCAGGTTCAGACAGACTCAACAGACAGAATAATAGTTTTGCTACAATAATGGCTACGAATTAAAACTACTAAAATAAACAACACATCTTTCTTAATTTGTGTGAGAATCTTAACTTGTACTGAAATTAAAATGTAATCATTAAATCAACTTAAGTAAACATAGTTACTTTGTTAAGGATGGTTCATAGTACTATTTGTCTACAGTTGATATTGTAGATACACATACTTTAAAATTTGTAACTGATTTTGGAAAACAAGCCTCGATTACTTCAACCTCTCGTCCTGTTTTTCAGTGTTTCTCTTACCCCAAAGCTACAAACCAGCTGGTTGACCTTTTGGTAAAGCAAATAATATAGTCATGGAGTCTCATTGAATCCGTGCGATAGCTTGATTACTTTAGCTTTAAATAATGAGCTTTGCAGTGGAATGTCACAGTGTAGGGGTGCAGCAGTAGAAATGCTTGCTTATCTGCGACAGGAATAGTTGCTCAGAATAGCTCAGGATCCTGAGTGACATGGGTGAAATCGGTGAAGGCAGAGAGATTGGCTCACACCTGCAGGGATTACAGCAGGCCTACGACTGTACATTTCTATGCCTGGGATTTCATACATCCAAAATAGCTGCACAAATGTCAGTGCCATTTGGAGTGATTTAACTGGTGTTTTTTTTCTTTTTTTTTTTTTTTTTTTTTTTTTTTCAC
>OMNM01001005.1:0-10469 GCA_900302745.1 Parablennius parvicornis
AATTCCAGTAATGTTTAACTCATAGGCGGTATTGTAAATGTAAAACCAGACAGACAACAACAAAAAAAAAAAACTGAAAAGTGTCATAAAGTTATTCATCAATGGAATAGTGTGTATGATAATTCCCTATCCTTGTCCATAACCGTGAAGTAAATGATTCAGCCAAGCCAGAATCCCTCAAGAATAAATCGATACAGACAACCATGACCAAAAACAGCATATCAACTCCTATCAAATCAAAAAAACCAGAGAAAACCCCCCCAATATTTTATAAATATAAACTCGGGCTGATCAAAAAAACTACACGACAGGTAAATGAAGTCAGAATACTTTGAGTCAACCTTTACAAACTCCAGAAATTCACAGAAGACGAGCCATTGAATAAGAGTTATTGGGCTGTGGGATGAGGAATAAGGATAGCGTGCGATGCAGAGCCCTGGCAAAGAATCTTTTTTGGACGGGCAAAGGATGAATCACTCCAGTCTCGAACGGAGCATGGAGGGAAAGGAGAGGGAAAGATGCCGTGATGTGTTCGTTCCGTAGCCGACTTCCGCTCTCGCTTTCCCCTAGTCCTCGCTCTCTTTTCTCTCTCCCTTCAGCTCTCCTGGGAGGCTGAGTAACCAGGAGGAAATGCTTGGTCTCAGCCAGTGTCGGCCTGAGGACCAGATGTGTGGCCTGGAGGTGGTGAGGCAGAGACGCAACGGAAACCAAATATAAACCAGCGTACCGTGACACTTCTGAAGGTAGAGGGCAGCAGTGATGGTTAATGGGACCCGCTCTCTGTGAAGCTTGGACTGTGCTCGTTTGTTCCACGTTCACAGGAGTTGCTGCAGTGCTGCAGTCCACACTTACTACAGCTTGGGCCCAAACACTCTGCGGTGGGACTTTATTGGTAAACGTGACTTCACATTGCATAAAAACTCAATAAAGGTTTCAATGGAAACATGGAAAGGAGAAAGAATGACGGATGTCCTGAACTAAAATTAGTGCCTCACTGTCCCAACACTGAAGGCATTCAGCTCAGGGTGACTGTTTGGGCAGCTGTTGAAGAGCAGTTTCTTTGAATGAGGACTGTAAACATCAAGGAAAAAGGTCCTAATGTGGCCCTGTGCACTCCAAGGCCAAGCCTTCACTAGCGTCAGTACTGACTCATGATTCCAACCTCAGTGTGAAGAGTCCTGGCGAGAAGCGGTGTGTCGCCTACGGTTTTGGTGCTATTGGCGTGACACAGCGTGGCGTCCTCTCCAACAGGTTGCGCTGCGTTGCGTGGCATCGCCTGGCAACATGTCGGAGGACAGTGGTGAGGCTTTCAGGAGACTCCACCAGGCTTGTGGTTTACCGTGGTTTAACCTGGCAGGGAGCCGGACAGAGGCCCAGAAAACAGTATATTTGAGCATTTCAAAGCGGCGCTCCCAGGGAGGTCTGACTGGCTGTCGACAAGTGTAACTGTTGAGTGAACGTAGCTCAGAGTAAATGATGGGCATAGTCTTGAGGGGCTTTCCCCTCAAGCCATCTTCAACCTCCCTCCACCCTACCCCACCCCCTCTGCTGACACTATGGAAAGACAAACACTATCAGCTCAATCTGTTTATTCTGTGGGGAGGGGCTACAGGCAGTGCAACAGTTGTTCTGTTGTCAAATATTGGTGAGCTGATGCTATTGGCTGTGAACGTCCAACTGTAGTCTTAATTATCGGTCCAACCTCAGCAATTGACACGGAAATATAATTTTCTGCACTGAGCGGCACACGGATACAGAGAATGAAGGACTTGCTGAAGTAAATCACTTGCCTGCAGGAAACAAAAGATCAATAGTCGACAACTCGGCACAATCTGGGTGGGTTCATTCTGAGGAGGGCAAGTTTAGCCCAAGTGAATAATTCACAGCTTTTGGTTGCTCGAAAAATACAAGGCCAAATGCAACAATCAATAGGGGAGTCCATCTACAAACCCTAATCTGCCAAACCAAACAACCCTAATCAAGTGTCAAAGATCAACTGTTTCTCAAATAAAATATATCAGGTAGACACATGTTTAACAGCTATTTCAACAGAAGGACACACTCATGAATATGTATGTGGATGAATGAATAAAGTCATGACTTCAAACAGTGAATTGAATACTGCTGTTGCAACTAATAGAAAAAAAAAAAACATTCACCGCATTACATAGTAAAGAATCATTTATATCCACATGTTTCTACAATCAGCTTTCAAATAGGTTTTTTTAATCATTGAATGAAATTTTTTGGGCATACTGTGATAGTTTAGGGTAGCTTTTGTACCATTTCCCTGGTGTTCATGGTCCACTGGTTAGGCTATAATCCAGTGAAAGGGCCCTTCATCTTCTCTGATCACAAGGATTGAATGTGGCAGCGCTGACTTCAGAAGGCTTGGCTCAACACGCAAAGACTGATAGCGAATGACTAACAAAATCAAACATAGTTAGACTTTATTATAGCTATGATGCCATAGCTTTCCCCTATTCAATCACTGTCCGAGTGAACATCTGAGCATATCGGAGAATAATGTCCATGTTGACGAGATTGATGTTACTTTTTTTTTAAATGAACCATGATGGCTACTTTCATAAGAGCTGGGTAAGATCTGGCCTTCACATGTGCAACTTTAGTGAGTTAAAACTGGCAGGTTTTGTCAACATTTATCTTTATAGGAAAGACATTTTAATTCAATAGTCCATTTGTTTCTTTGAACAATCTGCAATTCAATGAAACACATCAACCACATAACATTTGGCACTCAAGAGCACAGTTTCATTCTAATGACAGCCTGGGAAGGAACACAATCTCACTTCAGAAAGCCATCAGGCTATTCCATTGGGACATGTTGTGGTGATCTAGTATTGATTGCTGATTTAAAACACAATTAAGTTCTTTTTACTCCTGATGGTGAACCATATGGTACATTATAACCACGTTAGGCCGTGCACACCATCTATCTGGATAACCCCGAACAACAGATGTTGCTGTTATCTGCTGGCTGTTGGAACACCGTTAGACTCCTGTAGGGCAAGTAACCGTGCAAAACGTTTCTGGTCACATTGTTGTCATGCAAATTACTATGGTGAGGTACTGGTTGGTTGCAAGCACACAAAAAGACCAATAGCAGATCAGCAAGATAATCAGGTGGCTTTAAGTAGTATTACCTTTATCTGCAAAACTATGCTGCTGATGCAACGCTTATCTTAGCTGCACAAAATAACTATACATTACAAGACCAATTTAGCTTGTCCCGCAGTTAAAGGCCAAATTATGTGAAAGTTGTCCTTATGAAAGTAAGTCTGATGTGTGTATTGGAAAATAGTTCTGAAAGAAATATTTTACTATGGGTTTTTATGAGAAAGTGTAGCTAAAGAATTGTATGTTGGGTTATACAGAAAGGGCCTACCTATTCAAAGCAACAATGGCCCCTCACAAGTGGGTGGACAATGCTGAACTCTCTCTGGCTGATCAGATGACTAACATTACAGAGAAGACAAGGCCACTGTCTAACTTGCAATCTATTAGATAGAGGGCAAATACACGAGATCGGGTCAACACACTGAGTTTTACAGCTTGTGTCTGAGCATGCACGTGTGAATGTTTCAGAAGGCTCTAAAACCGTGCATTATTAAAACTTAGATTAATATAGTGTGGGTATAGGGTTTCACCATGCAAACACTTGATTCCTGCACTTATTATCATAAATCCTGATCAGTATTTACTTTTTGAGAAAAAAAAAACAACTTTGCACAAACTGTGCATACAAGTGTAGTTAAAGTCCTGAAGCTGATCCTCTTATATGATGTGCAATGCAATCCCTTGTTGCTGACATTTCAAAGTGTGCAGAGAGAAGCAGTGTGGTGCAGGTGGAGAGCAGTTTACCCGTCCATTGGGAGTCAAGTCCTCCTTGTTGCGCAACTCAAACGACTCTTCCTCCTCTTTCTCCCCATAGTCCCGTCCGAGCAAGCTGAAGCCCTGTCTGCAGCACAGAAACCAGCAAACCCCTTGCAAAGGCATTCAAATAGGGTTAGGTGCGCCGTGTTGTGCAGCCCAGGTCGGTGAAGTTAACAGCCACCGAGTCGCCTCGGCTGCAAGTGAGTCCAGGAGCTGCTGCGTCGGAGCAGAGCGCTTCTCCTCTCCATAGAGACCCAGCGAACAGGAGGAGGATGGGGAACATAAGATTATTCCCTCATGTCTGCCACGGAGAGTGAGACATGTCCATACTCTAGTAAAACCGAGAGAGTAAAAAAAAAAAAGAAAGAAAGAATGAAACAAATCCCCCGTCTTCAAGATGCTTCGACACCTTTACTGTTCCTGTTTGGACTATTCAAAAAAAACTCAAACAAATAGAAAAAACAAAAACATTCACACGGAAACAACAAAGCTCTATGTGTGCGCGAAAAAGCGGCTCTGTAAAATTATTTATATCTGTTTTCTCCTCTCGTGCGCTCAGTGACGTGAGAGCGCACCTTCACCGCGCAGCGTCCGACTTGTGAGTTTGAACAAAAGCGTGGAGACTGGATAGTGAAGCCAAGTCTGGCCACGCCCACTCTGCGGAGATCCTCGCCCACCATTGGCTGAGCGCGCACACTCCCCGGAATGACCCGCCTCTGGTTGCGCCCCCTCCGCACTGACAAGCGCATCACATGTCCGGATGACAGTAATGGAATAATCCAAAGCAGCAGATGGATCTATAATACTCAATCTGTAGGACTCATCAGGCCAGGAGGTTTCAATGTGTGGAATGATAGCACAACCCCCCTCCCACACCCCACACCCACCCAGACACCCCACAACTCCCCTTTGTCTCTTGCCAAATAGTAATGATATACTGTATATTGGTAAAATACCTTTTAAGTGCCATGAAAATAAACTCTTTTCCTGCAAGTAACGCTCTTTGACTAGAAAATCTGTAACTGTTATTCTAGAACTGTTATTGTGATGTCTCGAGCAGTGATTCCCATCCTTTGTCTTCTTTTGGGGGGGGCACATTTTTATCATTATAAATCTAGGCAACCTCACCACGCCACGCCATACCCTGTGCAAGTACAGAAAAAGTTGAAGGAACCGCATAACATACTGTAGTTACTTTGTTATATAGTGTAACAATGAGTTCCTTTTTCTCTGAGGATAAACACTAAGTTTACACACTGTATCAGCGTTTGGTGGACTGGTGCTACTTTCATTTGCCAGTTGTTCACCATAAAAGCTGCAATTACCTCAAACCGTGTTTATTGCTTCTATCAAGACATGTTCTATGCAACTTTCTTTGTACACTCTTTTCCTTTTTGACCAATCCATTTTTCTCTTTCACCTCCACCATTGTTTCCTCCAACCGTTTACACTTTGCATGAAACCCTTCAAGCTAGTTGTTTTGTGACGTGAGTGACGTCACTTTCCTAATGTTCCTATTTCATTTGCAGCACTATTGTCCCAGTACTAGCGACCTCCAGGTGATGGAAGGAAGTGGTTTGAATCGCACCACCGTGGGTCTCTCGAGTGTTCAGGTTTGTATCAAGGAGGGCATCAGGTGTAAAACTTAAAAATATTGATTTGTGGGAATCACATTATGCCAGCTGTGAATTGTTTTACACTCCTCCCCTATGTGCGTATATAAGTCTGGCTCTGTTTAAAACAAGGGGATTAGAGGTTGTAGAGGCAACAAATAAAAAACTAAAAATCTGAAGAGCAGTTCCCAAATGATATACTGGGGGTGTTTATTATCTGCCTTTCCAACAAGGAAGAGGTTCCAGACCATACTGTCTGTTCCCAGTGATTTCCACATCATGTCCTTGTTGGATCAGTTGAGTTATTAGTGAGTGTGTGTCTAACAATATAAAGCATTTGGGGGATACTAAATCACCATATAAATTAAACCCATTTATGATTTGTATCCTGCATTGTTTCTCATGAGACACTTTGTTCTACTTTTGGATACTATTCATTTCCCCCGTTTGTTTGATTCCAACTTTATTTCATTAGATTTTTTTTTTAAATGTTTCTGTCTGATTTCCACCATCTCTTAAAGGTTGCTTTTGATTCTCAACTTCTTCCCTTTGATGTCATTGGTTGTGGATGAAGTAGAAGATAATAGGCAAGCTGTAAAAATAAAGTCTCCTTTTTTTTTGCTTTCTCTGTTTATATTTCTCTGTACATCATACTCCTTGTACTTGTCTTTATTTCTCCTGCTTTTCTTGCAGAAACTCTCCTCCCCCACTCTTTCCTCTTCCACTTTACTAGACGGTCCACAAAGATGCAGCAGTAGGAGGTAAGGGAGCTGGTGCTAAATCGACACACGTGACATATTCAGCCCCCTCAGCACTCATGCTTATTCCTCCCTTAATATCCCTTCATTTCCCCTTCTCTGCTCTATGCAGACTCCCCCCACACATCTCAGTCAGCTGGCTTTAACTCATTCCTCACCAAGAGGAGCCAAGGAGCTCTTCCTGTCTGCTTCATTCACTTTGGCGTGATGGAAACACTTCTTTAATTCAGTTTTTTCCACCAACTACAGTGCAGATGTTACCGGTTTTTGCAGCGTGCATGCACAAGCACGCAACCCCCCTATCTGTTACTTTTAACCCATGTTTCCCTGAGGGTTTTGTAAATCAATAAAGAGGCTCATGGATGCACCTTTTCAGCTCGCGTGTACTTAGCATTATGGACAGTAAGCCTGGCCGCCCCTCACCCTATCTCAGAAACACACATTGCCCCACTTTTAACACTGAATACACAAGAGAAGAGAGGAAACAAACTGGTTTCATGACTGAATTTAATAAGCATTCACTTCACAGTAAAAGCCAAAGAGAAGATTTCCTTTTTTCTCCACTTGAAACTACAGCAGCTCCTCTCTCTCTCAGTGTCTCTCTCTAGGCCAGATCCTCCCCCATATCCCAAAACAATACGCTGGGGGCCCCTGCTCCCACAGACCTGGAGGAACATATGTTTTATTTTTAGAGCTCACTCCTTCAGCCCACATTAGTAAAGTGAAAAAAGAGAAAAGCCCTCCCTCCATATATGGTTTCTGAAAGAGTTGAAGTACAAAGAGCAAAAGTATACCAGCACACAATGCTCAAATATCATTAAAGTATGTTACTCACAAAGTGTCTGACATAATTTTTTTTCCCCTTGTTGTGGAGACAAAAGCAGAAACTGGAGTGACTGTAACTGTCTCATCCTGGTTTCTCTCTCAAACTTAGTTTCAGGCTTTCAGTCTTTTTCACTGTCTTCTTCTTCTACTTCCTCCCCCCTCCTGTCCCTCTTTCCCCTTCTCACTGGGAGATGACACATGATTCTCCATTTACACACACACATTTGAATACACACGAGATAACCTGATACAGTGTGTCAGGTTGAGGCTCCAGATCAGGAGTGGGACAGTTTGCTGCATCGACCCCGATCAGACCCGCTGACTTCCAGCTGCTGCAGGACAGAAGGAGGATTAATCTGGGAAAAGACTCATTTAAGATTCATAGAAAAGGCAATATTGCTTTAAAAGCACTTGAGTGTCTCAACTGTGGGGTTGTGTGAAGTTTCTCAATCTTTTTCTCTGCCGGTCTCCTCTCGCTTCCTGCCCGCTGCTCCTCACAGCTCTGTTGAAATTGGCATGCGGGGTTTCCACAGAGACGAGGAGTCGACACAAATCGCACATGTCAAGTTGATCAGACGCAGAGCAGAGCAGAGCGCCGTTCCCTCTGCTCTCCGTCTGTCTCCTTCCTTTTCGCCTTTGAGTTGCTGCCCACGGGATCCGGTTTCACTGCAGCCCGCATCACAGCCAGACTCTGGTGTTGGTGAACCAAATTGATTGTCAACTGAAATGGATGTGAAGTCTGGCCTGCCAGAATGCTCCTTGTATGGTTCATATTTGGGTGGTTTGTTTTTTTCTCTTTAGTCGATGATTGATGATGAAATTGTTCGATGTATTTAAAGAGTATGGCCGAGATTTCTGCTTTTGAGGGTTGATGTAGTCCAAAGGTATACAGGGGGGAAGAATATGGCCGTGTCTGCGTTTGATGAAGTGCAGCTTTCCTTCAGAAGTCAGGTCCAAGGTCAAAGTTTATCTGACAACTTCAAACTGAGGATTTAGGATAGGAACCGACTCTCCGTGACCCTCACCTCTGACTTCGACAGGATTTCCTTCCTGCTGTGTTCGCCATTGAACTTAACCCTGGTCCTGCTGTGCCACCGTCCCTTTTGCCATCCCTCCGGTGGGTTTAGGCCCGGCGGAATTGTCGGCTATAGGCTGGTGAACAGAGGTTCTGCTGTTTGATGGCTGATGGCCCATGTAATGGGATCCGGCTACTGTGAAGCCCTTTAACTACTGCACCACTTGACCTGAAGTTCTCACTGTGGAACATCCAGCAGTGCAAGAGGATTGTTTGAGACAGACTGTTTTTTTTGTGTGTGTGTGGAAAATGAGTAGAAATAATGCTGGAAGATAGCTGACTAAACCATTAATAAAGTCACACACATCCCGCCACAAGGAGTGCTGTAATGAGGATTTTAAAGGAGCGGTGAGGCTTAATGTGCGACTCTTCGGCACACCACCGGGCTCACATGGATAACAAGTCGAGGATCTTCATTTTTCCCATCCTAATGTGTTTCAGAGACAGTATTTAACAGTATTACCGACACCACAGGGAGGTTGGTGTTTCTAACCCTGGCTCTGGGCACATCTGTTCCTTGGGACTGTGTGGCACACGGGCTTGTATCGGTGGCAGGCCAGGCTAAGGAAAACATTCCCAGCTTCAACTTCTGACCCTCTCGCCCCAGTTAACCCCTCACATTCCCCATTTCCCCTCCTCGCCTGGCTTCATTACAGTGACCCTTAGCACTCCAGACTCCTGCACACTGGCTCAGCCTGTCAATACATAAACTGCCTGCTGAATTTGTGTAATGGATGAATGTGTTGCAAGGAGCCTTCTCAGGTTTTAAGAGACTGTGTGATATTTTATACCCGAGGCATCTGTTGTGTGCACCGTTACACCGTATATCCATTAATGACCACATATTACTGCACCAAGTGAGAAGAAAGTATTCACCGATAATTTCCCTAAGCTGATGTACTTTGGCCGAAAAAAGGTTTAGCTGCAGGAACATTCGACCGTCTTCTTTCCAAGAAGCATGTCATGTTACCTTGTTTTCAAAAGGTTTTGCACTTAGGTCTTCAAGTATTTCATGATAGTTTCTCAAGCCATCTGTCAAATATATACATAATTCAATCTTTCTGAGCAGTGAACGGCACCCACATACAGGTAAATTTCATTTTAAAATATAATAATTTTTTTCAGTTATTTCTCCCCTCACAATTTCCATCCATCAATCTCCTATACTGCTTTACCCAACTTTTATTTTGCGAGTTGCTGGAGCTGATAATGGCTCATTGTGGGCGAAGGCAGAGTGCAACCTGAACAGATCACCAGTACATGCCAAAGCAAACATGTAGGGTCAAATACACACTCAATACCTACAGGTAATTTAGAGTCATCAATTAAACTCGAATCCATAGTTTCCCTCTCAGTTACTGTGTAACTGGAGAAATAGTAATGCTCCACACAAAGGCTCCAAGCCTGAACTTGAAAAGAAAAGAAAAACAGTTGATCTTCTGAAATCTTATAATACTTACAGATATTTTATGTTATTTTATATTTAAATTTTGATTAAATATTTTGTCATTTGTGTAAAGAGTCTAAAATCTGTGATCGATATGGAGATTATCATTTTATTATAATTTATGGGACTGCGACAACTGAAATCTGAGGAGCAAACAGTCCTCTCCATAGAGCAAAATGAAAATAAAGACAAACATAACGCTAGACTCATTGTTATCTCTCACTGTCATCAAAAGGCATGTGAAGGAGTTGCAAAAGATAACAGAGGATGAGAGATGGATGTGAGATTGATCAAAATCAGCTGACGGAGAGCTGAGACTACAACTTGCAGAATAGACACAACAATTGGCCATGCAAACAAACAGCACAGATCTGCCCTCATATTGTCTGGTATTTTCACATCAAAGAGGGGGTAAAGAATAAGATAAGCCCACCTTCAGCACATGTGCTCAAAACATGCTCTTATTTCTGCTTTAGTTGTCCCTCTGCCACTACATTTCTCCTAAACTTAAGACTACTTGGTATCACACACTGTACATGAGACCGTTTAAATGGCAACAGTTTGTGATGATTTTGTGGTTTTGGGGGAAAAGTGTTGCTGCTGCTTGTGGTTCAGTCGAGTTAGAAAGTGTTGGAGTGGAGTGGAAGATAACGTATTGACAGTTAGGTCGAGCAGAGAGCCAGAGTCCTTCAACTATTTTTAGGGTGCTGAGTGTGTGAAAGTACGTTGAATGCAAGAATTGATGACACACGGCCAAACTCTGAACCTGTGTCGGATTAGCGGTGTGTGTGTGTGTGTGTGTGTGTGTGTGTGTGTGTGTGTGTGTGTGTGTGTGTGTGTGTGTGTGTGTGTGTGTG